>BKCP01007404.1:1337467-1358392 GCA_008636005.1 Striga asiatica
TTTTTGGGTACAATTGGAGAATTTTTCAGTTCAGTGAATTTATCCTCTCGGTAGCTGAGCATTAAGGTTTATACCGATTTGCAGCCAAAATTATCAATAATTCTAATCTTCTATGGGCAGCGTCCTAACACAAATAATTCATTTATGTACATAAATCCTAATCCGAATAGTGTACAAAAACGAATTAGTCTGAGTTCTTATGCCAAATGTGGGTCTATGAGAAACGTCATCGATGTGCACATCCAAAAGTATTAAAAATGAATCCTAACGCAGCGTAATCTATAATTAGGATCATGACTTACGTTTAAATTTTTTGCTGACTCTGAGACAATTCTGAGTTGGACATCGTATGAACCTTAGAGTCTGTTGGGCTACCAGGCTGGCATCGGGATTGTCGGACTGCTATCGAGCTGGCATCGGGATTGTCCGGACTCGCCACGACTCGCCTAGTGTGCGGACGGGTCGTCTAGGGTTCGTTGGTGGGCTTGTGGCCGAGACTGTTGGGATCAGTGAGGATCTCGTTATATGCACAAGTCACGAATTAATAACAACAATAAACTTACGTGCAGCGGATCTAAAACTTACGGCTTAAAATTGCAGACTCTGAGACGTTGTAGATTTTCAGTGTTGGAGATCGTCTGTTCTCAGAATTCGTTGGTCTGCCGAATTTCTCCTCGTCGGACGTCGAGAAGCTCGTCAGGAGCGTCGCCGGGTTGCAGTGGTCGTCGAGCAGCGTGGGCGTGTCGCGGTCGCGGGATCACCGGGAGCACGAGGGCATCGGGGGTGTAGCTGGCGGACGGGATCGCACGCGGTGGTCGCCGAGAGCGGGCTGCGTGCGCTGCGGGGCTGCTGCGGTGAATCTCCAGGAGCGAGGTCGTTGCGGCTACTTGCGGGCTGCGGCTTGCTCCAGTGGTCGACGGCTTCGTGCGCGGTGGTTGCTAGGCTCGTCGGCTATGATGATCTCGGGGTCTCAATACCACGGGATCTTCTACTATATTACTCGAACACTTCTTCGTTTTGTATCGGTGGAGCAACAAAACTAAAAGGAAGCTCGACTATGGGAACTAGAGAGAGAGAAGGGGCGGCCGAACACGTATCACGTGTAGGGTTGTGTTCTTTTGAATCCTATGAGCTTAATGATGTATTTATAGAGCTACAGTAGGGATCCTAAGGAGGTGATAACTTGGGCTCCTTACGTATTGGGTATAACTTGAGTCAAGCCCACTCTTGCCAAATTAGTCGAGGCTTAGTTCATTTACGACGATCAGTATAAAACGAACTGCTCCTCATTGGGATCTATTCGATACTCTAATGTGTACTAGTGTGACTAATCAATCAAGACAGACTGTACTGCTAACAGTACAATCATTACGATGGTTTGTTCAGTTCCATTTAGATTGTGAATCAATTTATTTATGTTTCGCAAGTAACAGATAAATGATCTTCTGTCCATCCTTGATGAACAATTTATCTAAATGCAAAGTAATAGAACATATAACTTTATTTAATCAAACATGGATTCTCATTCATATAAATAGTGTGAATAATATCTAAAGCCAAACTTTCAGTATGCACACTAACATCGAGCTCACGAGCGGCTCGTTTCGTTTAACAACTCTAGTTTATTTATGTTATTTTTTAAAGTATGTCATATCCCTGTTTTAAAAAAAAAAATATACAATTGTCTAATGATGACGTACCAACAAACCATACCGACAAAATTAACCAATGGCCCTCTGAATTGGATAGATAATGTTACCTATAATAGCAGATAATTTATCACATAGTTTGTTTAACTAACTAGGAGTCTCTCGATTGTGTTATGCACAGCCGGCCCACGCACTGTGCAAATTGAGTAAAAATCTAATTTTAAGAAATCGGACCCCTGCCCCCATTATCTTTTCCGATCGGAATTACAACCCCCTCGTAGTCGCGAAATTGAAATCCGTATACACCAGGAGACCGAAAGTAAAATCGAAATTGAATTGAAATCGATGCCGACGGGGTCGACCTGATGGATCCTGGAACACTGCCGCCATTTCCAGATATGGGACAACTCGCTGCGGGGTCGGCCTCCATCCGATGTGCCTCCAACCCTGATATTGTTATGTTTTGCGATAAATGGGGGAGAGTTGTCTTTGCATTTTGTCTAGGTGTGCGCCTTTCTTTTTGATTGAAATGAGAGGAAATATTTTAACATTCACACAAAACGTGGGTTGTGCTAATTTTAACTATTTTTAGATGATTTGTTTAAAGACAGCCTCAATTTTTTCATATCTATTACTATATAATACGGAGAAGAAAAATTATTTGAACAATCCGAAAATAATCATTTCGTTTTCCCGCTTCAATATAGTGTTTTTCCCGCTTCTTCAATTCGTAAAATTTTTTTTTGAATTTTTTCAGCCCATGCAATTAGGTAACCAATTAAATCGAATCTTTTAGTATTCAATTTGGTAAGGTGTTCCGATTTTAGCATTCAAATCCGATTTCACTTCCTTTTTTTATGCCAATCAATCCGATTTTTTTGGTTGTTTCAAAATTTGTTTAGATTTATATTTTTATTTTATTAATATATTTGAAAGAGAATCAATAAATGTTTATCATAAATTTTATTTTAAAAATAAATTTGAATAAGCATACCTTTTACTTTATATGAAATTCAAAATTACATATTTTAATATATTAATAAACGTTTATTATTTATTTTTTCCTTATGTGATATAATAGAATTTCTGTATTAAATTTGTAAATTCAAACATTTAAAGGAAAAGATTCTAAAAAAATTTTTTGGGTAAATTTCATTTTATCTTGGTTTTCATTATCACATTTCTAACAAACTAATTAGTATTATATTTTTTTATCTACATTATCTAACCGATTTTTTATGATACAATTAATATAATAACTTAACAAATTAATCATTTGTCTAACCGGATTTATCTCTCTAACAAACTTGCCAATTTTTTTAAAATTAAAATGGTATTATTATTCTTATGGAGATACTTATCAATATATTAAATATTTAGAAACTTTTTTAAAAAATGAATTATCCCTCCTTTTACTTTATTTGAAATTCTGACTTATATTTTTAAATATATTATTATTTATTTTTTTACATGTAAATATTTCTTATTTATTATCTAAGTGATAAATATTATTGATTTATCTCTTTAATAAATATTTATTATTTATTTTTTTCCTTACGTGATATAATGTAAATTTGGTTACTAGATTTTAAATTCAAACATTTAGGAAAAAACCACGAACAAATTTTTTGGTTAAATTTTATTTTATTTTAACTTCCATATAATCACAATCCTAACAAACTAGTTAGTATAATGTTTTTTTACCCATTTTTATATAATCAGATTTCTTAAAATATAATTAATATAACATTTTAACTATTTAATCATTTGTATAACTTGATTTAACTCATTATCAAACTTGCCAATTTTTTTTTGAAATTAAAAAAAATTTGGAAGATTTTTATTTGTAAAATAATAAAAAATAGCTTTACTTTAAAGTCTGGATTATTTCCATTACTTTTTGTACGTTAACAATCATATATTTTGGATTATTGATTTAAAAAAACAAATCAAAACCGTAAGGTTTAATAATATTCCTTAAATAAAAAATATTGTATAAAGAAAAGTATTTAATATTATATATTTTTCATTGATTGTATTTATTTTAATTTCATAATAGACGAGATGTGAAAAATATAAATAATTATATTTAAAATAAAATCTAAAAAATGTTTAAAATATGAACTCTTTCGTGCATTGCACGGGATATACACTAGTATTACAATAATAATATTAATAACCGCCGTTCGTTTGGTTATTGAATTTTGCCACTCAATTGAGCTCTCTAGATAGAGTAAATAAAAATGATAGTGGCTATTTGCTTTTTTTTTTTTTGGTTNAATTTGATAATTAGTTTCCAAAGACCAATTCCCTTAAATGTCTCTTAACATAATTTAACTCTCAAAGTAATTAAATCATAATATGAAGTAGAGGAAATTGCTTTTGTTGCGCCGTTTTCGTAGCCATGGCGTCTGCAAAATTCGTCTGCAAATTCGTCTACCATCAACCGGTCGTCGATGGCTATTGAGCAGCAACCTGAGAGGGAAGTGAAACGCCACTGGGCTTTTTAACAGAAGAAAATAAGTCTCGAGAAAATGACCTACCATACGATTGCTAAAATTTGTATTTCCTTATTGACGAGATAATATATTTATTATCAAATCTAATTCTTCATTTACATTTAAACGAGACAATGCTTATCCAAACTCCAACTTTATCATTATCTTTAAATATTAAAATTACTTCAACTGACAACTGTTCATCCCCATTTGTTTTCCCTCTGTTTCGTCCTCCCCATTTCTTTCTTGCAGAATAGAATAAAAATTAAAAACCAAACACGCCATCCTCATCACCTGCAAGCACGCCATAAGGTCCGATGCGATGGAGGTGGCCAACGGGTTCGACGTCACAAGAGCTTCTCGGCCTTCACCACGCACCGCAGGCAGGAGGTTTGCATCCTTAGCGCTATCCGAACCGTTGCCAACATCACCCTCGATTTGAGATCTACTCCATGTTCAGCTCCTTCCTCCCCGCCGTCGGCGCCGCCTGCTGCCTTGAGGCTCAACCTGTAACCGCCTGTAGATCAAAATTGCGGTTTACTAATTTAGGGTTTGGCAAAATTTGGTTTGATATATTGGAAGTTTCATTTGATTATCTTAAGTTTATCTTACGTTTATCTTAAGTTTATCATAACTCTAAAATTTATTTAAAACTTTTGATTATCGTAAGTTTATCATCTGTTTTTTAACTAAATCACAAAAAAACAATGAAATAATTGAATGCTAAAAAAATAAAAATAAAAATTGAATATAAACTAGAAATAAGATAAAAAAACGAATTAACAACCATAGATAAACATCAAACATCAAATTAACATAACCACCGTAGATAAACATTAAATTAACACTCCAAATCGTTCGAAGTAACAAATATATCACATACTAAAAGATATTAAAAAATTAAACTGAGGAAACAATTAACATTCACGATTTGTTCAACGCTTCTTCTCCAAAGAGTTGAGGAAAATTATCCGCTGGACTAAAGATCCGACCAAATTTCTCAGCCATGGCAATAATTTCAAAGTCAATGTTTCAAATACCAAAGGAAAATTGAGCAGAAATTTAAAAAAAAAATCTCAACAACTTACAGATCTAAACATCAATCAAATGAAACTTCCAATATATCAAACCAAATTTTGCCAAACCCTAAATTAGTAAACCGCAATTTTGATCTACAGGCGGTTACAGGTTGAGCCTCAAGGCAGCAGGCGACACCGACGGCGGGGAGGAAGGAGCTGAACATGGAGTAGATCTCAAATCGAGGGTGATGTTGGCAACGGTTCGGATAGCGCTAAGGATGCAAACCTCCCGCCTGCGGTGCGTGGTGAAGGCCGAGAAGCTCTTGTGACGTCGAATCCGTTGGCCACCTCCATCGCATCGGACCTTATGGCGTGCTTGCAGGTGATGAGGATGGCGTGTTTGGTTTTTAATTTTTATTCTATTCTGCAAGAAAGAAATGGGGAGGACGAAACAGAGGGGAAACAAATGGGGATGAACAGTTGTCAGTTGAAGTAATTTTAATATTTAAAGATAATGATAAAGTTGGAGTTTGGATAAGCATTGTCTCGTTTAAATGTAAATGAAGAATTAGATTTGATAATAAAAATATTATCTCGTCAATAAGGAAATACAAATTTTAGCGACCGTATGGTAGGTCATTTTCTCAATAGAATAGGTGTAGGGAAATGAAAAGCATTGGGCCTTTTAATGGCTAATTCCTTTTAAATCCCCAAACCTACTTTCACTTTCCTCTTCAATCCCTAACAAAATTTTCTTCCTTTCCACTCCCTAAAGACAAAAGAATTGGTCCCCTCATAAGGAAAAAATACATTTTTACCCTTATACTAATTTGATAAACACAATTTTATCTTTGTACCACTCTTTTAAAGAAAATGTACCAGTTTTACTCATAACGGTACCAGCTCACTTAAAAGCATTTAAAAATCCCAAAAAATTGGGAAAATGAGCAAAATGAAAAACACTCCCCTTTGGGAAAATATTGAAAAAATTCGAGAAAATCAAGGTCTAATTCTTGAAAGACTCGAAAAGACACGTAGAAATATTGAATTTCTTGATACTTTACTTTCAGAAATTCTTGATATTGCAGCAAAAGCTGATAAAATCATAGAGAATATTAATAGGATAAACATAAACAGATTAGAAGAAACTCTAACAAAATTAGATGGGAAAATTCCACAAATTGACCCACTAATAGAAAAACTAAATAAAGTAATCCAACTTGTAAATCAAATTGGAAATGAGTTAGGAATAAATGTCTAAAATTTCTGAAATAGGAAATGTACAACAAATTCTAACAATAGTTAGTGAAATAAAAGAAATTGTTCTAAAAATAGAACAAACAATACATCAGTCTGGTTCTAGTAATCAGGACACAAAAACAATAGAAATAAAAAAACTTATAAAAGGTTTTAAAAAAAGAAGTCTATACCTACTTATAGACCCCCTAATGAATGGAATCTTAAAGATTTATTTGAAAAAGACAAATATAAAAGACTACAGGAGAAAAAATGAGTTCTGATTCAGAATTGAGTCAAAATGAAACTGATGTTCAATCTTTAATAGATAAATATCAGAATATATTATCTTTGAAAGAATTCATAGGTAATTATAGTGAATCTTGTACAGAAAGTGATAGTTCAGAACCTAAAAATCGCTTAAATATAAAGATTGAAGAAGACCTGAAGGATATTCCTCCAGGACCAAGTAATTATTGCGATACCCATGAATTCGTGACTCCTGAAGAATGTAGAAATGATGAATTTTACAATCCAAATGCTGATAGGTATTTTGGAGTATCAGACGAAGAAAAAACATATGAAACATTCCCAGAAGTAAACTTCACAGGAATGATGAATATGAATAGAAGCAAAACTAAAACTTATAAGAAAAAATCAAAGAATTTTATTCCAAAAGAGTTTATTCCAAAAAGATGACTCGAAGAATAATAACGACAACATTCTTGACCTAGACTGTTTAGCAAAACCGGTTGAAAAAATAAAAAGTTGGTATAACTACATGTTAGTAGTAATACAAACTAATAAAGAAGCATTTGAAGACCTAAGAACATTGAGAACGTACTTAGAACTTCATATGAAGGGAAATGTTAAAAATTGGTGGGACTCAAATCCATATGTTCCAAGCCTTGATGCTCATTGGAACAAACCAGAAGATAACATAGAATATCTAAATGCTCTTGCTAAACTACTAGTTAATGAATTTGTAGGAGTAAGAGAACTAGATAACACAAACGCTGTCTTAGAAGAGAGACATAAAAAGGCAAAGTTCATTTTAGATAATATTCAGATATGTGATATCTGTTATTGGAATTATACATGTGAGTATGAAAAATAGTACTACGTGTTAAGACAAGAAGATAAATCAACTTATGCTGAAAAATATTTTAATAAGCTACCACCTTTGTGGGCTTTTGAAATGAATAAAAAATGGTCTAATAAACCAGACCATATTACCGATGGCTTTGCAGGAAGAGTTAATCTTCTAAAAGAAACAATAGAAGATAGATGTAAAGATACTCAATTAAGAGGAACTCTTTTATACTACCAAAATAAACCTTGTTGTGATCCACAACTATTAGAAATCCCAAATAAATGGGGATGTAGAACAAAGAAAGAAAGAATTTATCGCAAACAAAACAAACAAAAATTTAAAAAATATAAGAGATACATTCCCAAGTATAGAAAATATAAAAAAGAAAGTTATAATAATATTAATAAACCAAAATATAGAAAAATGTTTGAAAAGAAAAACAATAAGTATTGCCCTAAAGGCAAAACTAATTGTAGATGTTGGTTATGTCAAGAAGAAGGACATTATGCTAACGAATGTCCAAAAAGAAATGAACAAAAAGATAAAGTAAAAATGCTTTATGCAATGCAAAAATACAGTTTTGAACCAATTGAGTCAGAAAATGATTCAAATAGATCAGAGTATGAATTAAAATTTGAATTAGAATTTAAAAGGTTTAGTACAAAACCAAATTCAGAATGGGAAAGTTGTAGTGGTGAAAGTTCTGATGAATGGAACGATTGTCAAATATAACAAATCCAAATAGTACATATATAAAAGTTGGATTTAAATTCCCTGGATATAAACAATATCACCTCCATGGGTATATTGATACTGGAGCAAGTATTTGCGCGGCAAATCAGCTAGTATTACCCAAAGAAAAGTTGGAAACTGCTAAACAAAAGATTACAGCACAAGTTGCCAACAAAGAGGTTATTACCCTCTCAAAAGTAGCCTATAATGGAACTTTTCACATTGCTGGTGAACAGTTTCATGTTCCTACAATATATCAACAAGATACTGGAGTTGATTTATTGATAGGAAACAACTTTTTGAAATTATACAGACCGTTTGTTCAAGAACTTGATTATGTCTTGCTCCATCTTAATGGAACAGCAGTACATATTAGTATTGTCAGTAAAGCTTATAGCATTGCATCCGAAAAATTTATGGAACATAACGCCAAACTACGAAAACGTGGTGAGGTTATAAAAAATCCAAAGAAAAATATTGCATATAATGAGGAAACAAAAGATCTAGAAAGAATCTTTTTCAAAATAATGCAATGTAAATTTATTATGAAAACTTTACTTTAACAACACGAGACGCTTTATAAACTATCTCTTGAAGATTGTCAAAAAGCTCTTAAGAAAATAACGAGTGAAAACCCGTTAGATAAAATGCTAAATAAAAGCATACAAAATAACTCATTGATCCTACAAAGGTTATAAGAGTTAAACCCATGAGTTATACTCCTCAAGACAGAGAAGAATTTAATATACAGATAAAAGAATTACTTGAAATAAAAGTAATTAGACCAAGTAATTCAATGCATAGTAGTTCAGCCTTTCTGGTTGAAAACGAATCAGAAAAGAGACGAAATAAAAGAAGAATGGTCATCAACTACAAAAGGTTAAATGACTATACTGAAATGGATGGATATTTCTTACCTAAAAAGGAAGAATTATTCCATTTAATCAAAGACATGAAATATTTTAGTACATTTGACTGTAAGAGTGGGTTTTGGCAAGTACCTCTTAAAGAAGAATGTCGAAAATTAACAGCATTCAGTTGTCACAATGGACATTATGAGTGGAATGTAGTCCCTTTTGGACTAAAACAAGCACCTGGCATATTTCAACGAAGGATTGATAATGCTTTGTGTCTGAAAGACCCAAGTAAAGAGTTTAAAAATATTTGTACAGTCTATGTTGATGATATAATAGTCTTCAGCAAAACTGAACAAGATCATTATGTACATGTAATCCGTGTACTTGAACAATGTCTCAAAGAAGGAATAATACTCTCTGAGAAAAAAGCAAAGATTGCCCAAACCAAGATTAATTTCTTAGGCTTAGAAATAGAAAATGGGAGTTTAACTATGCAACCGCATATTATGACCAAAATATCTGAATTTCCCTCAGAAATAAAAGATGAGAAACAACTTCAAAGGTTTCTTGGAATATTAAACTACGTAGAAGGATATGTAGCCAATCTGGCAGAAATACGAAAACCTCTACAAGTAAAATTGAAAAAAGATGTAGAATTCATCTGGTTACCAAGTGATACATTGTATGTAGATAAGATAAAGAGGAAACTCAAAATCTTACCAACTTTATATCACCCACAAGAAGATGATTTCATGATCTTAGAAACATATGCCTCTAATACATACTGGAGTGCAGTCTTAAAAGCGAAACCAGTAGACTCCACTATAGAGAAACTGTGTAGATATACGTCAGGAACTTTTAAAAGTGCTGAAAACAACTATCACAGTAATGAGAAAGAATGGCTTGCAGTTCTACGAGGCATTCAAAAATTTAAAATTTATCTCATCTCTAAGAAATTCTTAGTAAGAACTGACAATAAAAACTTCAGTTATTTTGTTAAGAATGAATTTAAAGGAGATTATAAACAAGGTAGATTAATTAGGTGGCAATTACACTTAAAACACTACCAGTTTGATGTTGAATACATAAAAGGTGATAAAAATTATCTTGCAGATTGTTTAACGAGAGAATTTGCAGGTATTTGACTGTGCAGGTAAAAACCATTGAAGAACAACATTGAAAATCAGAAGCACAAAAGAATCAAGATGGATCTTCGGATCGAAGAACTAAAGTTAGAAATCATGCAAAAAGAGCATGAATTAGAAATCTTGAAGCAAAAACTCAAGATAATATAGTTAAAAAATTAGACAAAAAAACCTTCCGAGTCTGATAGAAAAGAAGAAGCCAATACAACTACTGTTTACAGAGATGTTTTGGTAAAAAATACCCAAAAAACTCAATCGACCTTTATCGAGGAAGAAAGAGCAGGTAATTGGTACACAGTTCACACTGGACCGAAAATTGGAGTTTATCAAAACTTCGAGAAAGTAAAAGACTTGCCACCAGAATATTATCATGTGGCAAAAACAGAATTTGAGGCTAAAACAATTCTCGGAAAGCTAAAAAGCAAAATTGCTGAAAGAGTACCAGTATTTCGCAACACTGGCACACCCAAAGAAAATCATTTGAATAACTCGTTCTTCAAATTTGATGAGTTTAAAATACAGAAATTGGATAGTAAGTTAATCAAAACTACTATAACCAAAAGTGAATGGCTCACATTAAACGAAGAAGTAAATGCGAGTACAAGCGAACAAGGATATATTCCTATCTCTAGAAACCAACACGTCAAAGCAATTCTACTACCAGGAGTGGCACCTGAAGTTACTAGAGACTTATTTTTGGGAGGTTTCATTGATGTCCTTTACCCAGAAAACAGTTTAAAAGAACTGTCATATTTTCCAAAAATCAAGCAAGCTCTTAATCTGTATATGGAAAAGTGCAGAATACGAGAAAATGGCAAAACAATCTTCATCAAAGTTTGGAGTTCTATTCCAGATTGGGAAGAAGATAAACAGTATCCAGCTTATCACTACATTCATGTTGGTATATCTGGAGAAGTTAAACCGCCAACCCCTCTGGTACAAGAAAAACCTCAATTAACTGAGGATGAATTAAATCTGGAACGCGACGATAGAATTTATTTAATCTTAAAAACATTAGAAAAAATAAATTCTTCAAGTCAGGTGAAAGTAAATTACTGCAGTCCAAATATCCTGTTGGTCAGCAACTACAACAAAAAGGTTGAGAAGAAGGACTTGGCAATAATTCAGAATTGGCAAGAAAACCTCATTTTCAAAATCCATGCAACAGAAGCAACTAAACAAAGAGTACAAGCCATTGTTGTTACTGTGAATGAAGAGAAAGAAAACCACCAAGTTAAGAAGAAAAAGATCTCAGCCGACGCTAAGGACAAAAGACAAACTGCAGACATAATTAATCAGAACGTGGAGGATCCCACCACTTTGATAAAAGGAGAAAATAATTCAATAAAGCCAGCTGCCTCGGAAGAAGACATGCCAGCCATTGCCATGTGACCCGTAATAAGTGAAGGCCCTACCGCTATGAAATAATGTAGCAGACAAACTCATGTGAAGAGTTCCTGCTTTTTCGTCCTTTTTCAATAATGCGTTTGGTGGGACGGCGACTTGTGCCGAACCCCAATAATTCACGCATTTTTAGCTTCTATATAAGGGAATGCCATTAGAGTGTAAGGCATCGAATCCCTCATCTCTCCTATCTCTCATGTAACAAGCTTTTCATATCAAATAAAATTTTCTTTTAAAATTTTTCTGAAAAACTTTAGATATCAAGAGTTCTTCAAAGACCAAAGGCATTACGCCTAAACAAAAATCACTTATAGACTAAAAGCCATTAAGGTTTAAAATCTCTTGGAATTTCCTAGAGGCCTGAATAAACTCGACGGAGTAAATCCCAAGGTGTGGGTAGTAAAGCGTCTAGAGTTTGGCTTGGAATTAAGAGAAGAAAGCTGAAAGCAGGAAGCTGTGATGGACCCAGTTCAAAACTAAAAGTACAACCAACAAGACTAAGAAGACGAAGGAGTTTTATCCCACCAAGGTAATGAATTCCGAAAATTTTGAAAAAATTCTCAATAATATTGAAAATAGTATGAAATCACCTATTTCATTAGATAAATTAAGTGAGATAAGAACATTAGAATATAATTTATTGTGTTCTATAAAATCTGATATCTCTGAAAAACTCCAACTCTTAAAGAAAGGAATTGAAAAACAAACTATTAGGAATAATAGTTATAGAAGTAGAGACAATTTTCATAATGATATTCATCTTTCATTAGTAGAAAAAGAAAAAGACTTACAAAAAATTATTCAAGATTTAGAAAATCTTAAATTATAAATAAGCTAACTAGTGCTTAAAACTAGCCCAAATAAAATGGTATCAGAGCTTACCAGGCAAAAATACTAAACTAAAAATGCCAGGAATAGACTGGTTAAATGCCTTCTTAGCCAGAAGAAAAACTATAGAAAAAATAGTTGATGAAATGGAAAATAGGATAACTCTTTCTGGAAGAGAAAATATTGAATTACAGTGGTATAAAGAAAAAATTAAAAATTTAAATATAGGAATACAAATCCTAGAGAATAATGCTAGAACTAACTCTAGAATAGAAGAAGAATTCTTTACACAATGTTTAGATCCTTGGAGGTATAGAGAATAAGTAAATGGAAAATAATCAATTAGATTATTTCTCAAAACAAGAAACATCAGGATACTTCGTAGAAGCCCTGATAGATGCTAAAAAAAACTTGGAAAAGTTGAACACGATTTAAATAAAGAACACAATTTTTTAAAAGAAAAAGTGTTTAAAAGGATTAATAGCTTAATCCTAAGAAAAAATGAAATATTCTTTGGTATTATTGCTGGAGAAGAAGCAATTGATACAGATCAAACACAAGGAAATGTAATCATACCTGTAATTTGTAAAGAACAAATTATAAAAATTTAAAAATGATAAAATCTGAAGTTAGAAATAAAATAGCATATATACATGTATCAACAATACAAATGATATTAAAAAGCACGTTTAGCTTAGGGATAGATACACCTATGCTAATCAGACTAGAAGATAATAGGATGATAAACAAGTCTGATGCACTTGTTGCAGAAGGACAAGGAAACTTGAAATATGGAAAAATCAAGTTTAATCTTAATTATCAAGTAGGAATGTCATTATTAGACAATAATCTTGATGAATCCATCACTCTGTGTTGGAAAATGTTGAGAAATAAGTTAATGAAAAAGGGAAACCACCCTTTCTCAGTAACCTGGAGAATAAATTATGCATTAACCAATAGTCATCATAGTTTGTCATTTAAACCTCATGATAAAATTGAAATTGACGAGTTGTTCTCACCCATATTACATTTGGAAGCCCCTAAAAGAAATTTTCAAATACAAAGAACTGAGTCTATGACTAGACCCAGTATAGACTATATTATTCCCAAAAAGAATAATAAAGAAGAAGAAACTACTTCTTAAAAAAATGATACTGCTGAAATAATCATAAAACCCAACAACAAAATATATAAAATTGAACAAAAAGTTCAAGAAATAAGTAAAGAATTAGGACTTAATAATGAGTTCTAAATGGTATACTAATCAATGTTTAAAGGTTTTTACCTAAAGTCCGAATTAAAACAGCAAGAAAAATAAAAAATGAGCACAAGAAAAATCTATTTTGATATAGAATGGGAAATTCAAAATATTAAAATGGATATAACAAGGTATATTTATTTACATGAAATTACAAACTTAGATTTTTATTATGACATGATGAAGATATGTGAAAAACAATTAAACGGATTAATAAATTTACAAAAACAAGTAACTGTTGCATAAGAAATAAAAAGGTAATAGAAACAAGGGTATTATGGGAATATTTGAGGGCTTGCAAGTGGGAGGGAGTAAAGAGGAAGAAAATTAGGCATAGGGACTGAAATGGAATTAAAAAAAGGATCTAGGGATTTTTAAAGAAGTGTCCCGCCTTTTAATAGGAAAAACACAGCCCAAAAAATGTAATATAACGATTACCCAAAGAATTGGGCCATACCCTAAGAGCATCTACAATGCTTTGGATCTCTTTTTGTATATGTGGCATATAATTGGACTTGGGTCTTAAAATGACATAGACAAACTCAAGTAAAAAAACTCAAAAACTTTGCAATGCAAAAATAAACATACTAGGTCTAGCATACATGCCAACCAATAAAAATGATCTAATATGTTTTCTTTATTAAAAGAAAAATTAAATTAAGATTAAATGATGAGTGTTTGGGCTTGTACTTGGGTCCAAAATAGACCCAAGTGTGGACTTGGTCTCTTTTTTTATTGCCACATAAGCTAGACTATGTCCACTTTTAATTGCATTGAAAAATATTTTTTTGTAGACTAAGTCTATTTCTCATGTGGCATATGATTTTTTGTTAAGAGACCCAAAGCATTGTGGATCCTCTAAACAAAGGGAATTAAGCAAATAGGAAGGGCCGCAGGGTATGCCTCGCGTCAAAGCACACCTCCACAAACTCATGCTTATTAATAATCTATAATAATCTATAATAATATAAAAAAAATTGACATTTACCTAAAATAACAACTTAATTCCTGCCTAAAAATTTCATTTTTACTTTTATTAGTAATTTTTTAAAATCTTTTTGAAAATTGGCGGCTAATCATTTGAAATTCAAATTAAAAAAATCAATGCAATTAAGGTATAGAATCATTATAGTCAAATATAATGGTTGTTACCATTCAAATGATGCAAATATTTTAGGTATGTATTATTTAATTAAAATCTTATATATGTTATATATAAAAGATCTCATACTCTCATTCTCCTCTTTCACCTCACCCTCCTTCAAAATTCTCTCCGTCAATGGCCGCCGCCGCTCCTCTGAATTCCAAACCCTTCGCATCAAACCCGCTACTGACCCGACACAACCTGAAATCGGCCCGTCCTTTTCCGCCGACGCCAATCACGACTCCCGCCTCAAATCAATCACGTATTCCAGCAGCTTCAAACTCTTACTCGCCATGCCCGGAAGAATTGATGCCGGGCCCCGAGCGGGAGGATAGGGATTCAGAGAAAAGAAGAGGATTTTCGATTTCGAAAACGAAGAGTCGATGCAGTTGAAGATCACAAGTAAGCCATGATTTCTTACTTGAGGATAAATATTCAATGGATCTCTGGGTGCGCCTGATATCAAAATGGTGGCCATAATTATCATATTATTTTTGTTTTCACCAAGATGATAGAATTGTCATCTGTGTGCACCAATATCTTCTATTTTAGTTGCTACATGAATGTTAGACGTGAAAAGATGAAAGCAATTATTAAGATATTGGGTGGAAAATTTGTGCCACTTTCAATGTTATGAAAATTTGTACATAGTAGCTTGATTCTCGTGGTTTCTTTAGCCATCAATGGTTATATATCATATTTTGCTATCCCTGGCATCTGATTCTGTAGATTTCAGTTATAGGAATTTTGGGTTCCTATTGGTCTTTCTTATTTGTCCATGTATTTGTGTTGTTGTTGTATGTTCTAGGACCCTACTCTTTCAAGTTGTTTCCCTGAAATTTGTTAGTTTATGTTTAAGTCTATTGTTATGCAGGTATGTGTATATCTATTAGATGGTCATTTTCTTAGGTAAATCTTTAATAATGTTCTTTTATTTCTTTATAGATTGTGATTGGAGAAAGTTAATCTATTTTTCACTCTCGACTCTGAGGATATGATATACTGATGCAGCTAAAGGTAATTATTTTCTTTCTATTTTTCATAACTTCTACTTTTGATATAGCAGAATCTCCGTGTACTATTTATTTGGGATCATGGAGGGTGCTTTCTTTTTCGTATGATATAGCAGAATGTTCAACTGCATCATTAAGAGTCTGGTGGATCCCTTAATCTGAAGCTTGGGGGACAAGTTTGTCCAGTCATTGAAGGGGAGCTTTCAGATGATGACGCGTTATTGCAGGGTAAGAGCAGTAAAAAGCCGAAAGTTGTGGGCTCCCAGTCGAGTCGTGCCGTTTGTCAAGTGGAGGACTGCAAAGCAGATTTTGAGCAGTGCAAAAAGGATTATCACCGGCGGCATTGTGCTTTTGTGGGCAATGATGTCCAGAGGTCTTTCCAGCAGTGTAGCAGGTTATTTATTTATTTTTTTAATTTTCTTAATCTACCGTCTTTGGTATTTTTCTCTACATAGCTAGCATTATTTATCCTTGCCGTGGTGTTTTTCATTGTAACTGGTGATTAACAAGACTGCCACTGATTAGTTTAACGTTTGTATTTGCAGGTTTCATGTTCTAAAAGAGTTTGATGAAGGCAAAAGGAGTTGCCCTAGGCGTCTAACAAGACATAACAAACGGCGGAGGAAACGGGCAGAATTCTGGCAGGTTGAAGAGGGCGGTGGCAGGAAGAGGTGAAGAGGATCATAAAATTGGTTCTGCCGGCCAGCTCTCAGGCCGTTGAAGGGGGGAATGTGAGGGAGTAAGGTGAAGAGGGTTGCTGGAAATAAATTGAATTAGATGAGTTGGAAAAAGAAAAAACAAATCAAATAATAAAAGTGTTGTACTAATAAAAAAAAGGGTTAATTGCCAAATAAACCTCGACCTTTTCACTTTTGGCAATTTAATCCAAACTTTTGAATAATAGCAATATAATCTCTACGTTGTCTTACTTTTGCAAAATTGACTTAAAACCCGTCGGACGGTGAAAACATGCCAGCGTGTCCGGCTGTGTTTTATCTACGTGTAATTTTCAGTTGCTCAGTCAGATTAAATAAACACGTGGAATTTCTTATGAAAGAAGTATAAAAACCCGGTCCCTTCCCAATTTGAGAAATTCCCAAATCAAAAATTTGCAACCCTAAACCCGTTCCCCCCTCCCCAATTTCAGAAATTCCCCAACCCTAATTTCTCAATCTTACTTTCGAAAGTTCTTTTTTATTTTTTTTCTTTTGGCAGACGATAGCTCGAGCAAGCAAGCCACGATCTGCTAGTGGAAGATGTCGTCTTCATCTCGCGCAAGCCAGAGAGTTTTGGAAGCTCCAGTGTTCCTTCGAAGCTATGTCGCTGTCGCCATCCCAAGGTAGCAAAGGTGTATTCCTCCACGACGGACGATAATCCATGTAGAAGGTTCTATAGATGTGCTACGTGGAAGGTGAGCTACGTGTATTGTGTTTGGTCGGGATGGTTTGGATAAGGAGGAAATTTTATAGATTCGCACTTAATCGCTTAAATTTTACAAAAAATGGAGATTGTTTGGTTCGGTATCAGGACTTTTGGCACGATTTAATTCAGTTCAATTCATTTTAAAGTCCAATTTCTTCAAAATCCCCAAATTTCATAAACCTAATTAAAACCCCAATTTCTATAAACCCTAATTTTTTTCGATTTACATTGTTCAGGAAGGGAATGACCGCGGCTTTTTCGTTTGTTTTCTTCAAAATCCCTAATTTTCATAAACCTAATTAAAACCCCAATTTTTTATAAACCCTAATTTTTCGGTTTACATTGCTTAGGAAGGGAATGACTGCGGTTTGTTTGAATGGATTGATCCTGAAATTTCTCAGTTCCAAAAATCTTGTTTTCTGCAATTGAAATCTAAGAAAGAGTATTTGGAAGAGCAGTTGAGGGGTAAGGTTGCAGTGGAGAAATTGTACTCTGGAAAGGCATTGGAAAAAGATGAAATTGCGGACCGTGACATTGACTTTGAACAAAAACTGAATGATCTTGAGGTTGAAGTTCGGAAGAACAATGAAGCCGTGCTGGTTATGAAAAATACATTAGGTCTCATGCAAAAACTGGAAAGGAAGATGAATGTTGTAATGTTTTGCTTGATTGTGGTTATGATGATTTTCTTCCTTAATTTGGTTGGGAATTCTGGTCATGAGCAGAGGCCTAAAATGTTGCTTTGAATATTGTTATATTTTGTCTCATTTTGTGGATGTATTGAACTTAAGAAAGAATGTAATCTATTGTTGTGTTTTATCTCATTGTTATTGTCCTTTTATTTGGTGTAATCTTTTGTTATGTTCTGAAATTTATGAGTTCCAACTTAACAACACATTATTTATAGAAAACTGAGATCAACATTACAAACAATGATAAAGCACTCTAAACATTACAACAACACTCCAAATTGATTAATAATCTGTTCCAAAGTGATTAATAATATGAGAACTTCCAAAACAACATCAAATAGGTCTTGAGTGCCTAATCTGACAACTTCCAAAACAACATAGCCTAAATCTGAGTTCCAAAACAACATCACATACTTCCAACACTCCACAATCAACAATAGTACAAAAGTAAATCCTTTCTAATCATCCACAGTTCAACAAATACTCCAAAATAAACCTAAGTTAATCATCATCTACGAGAATCACTCTCTTGAGTGCCTAAAGCACCCTTAGTCTTCTTCCCCTTCTGCATTTTTCCCTTCCCTCCAGTGTTGGTAGAACCAGTACCTTTCTCAGAAATTACATGAACTCTTCTTTCTGATGACAACTGCATTTGTGACATTTTAAATAATAAATGAAAATCATTATAAAAAAATATTAGAAAGAAAACTGTTAAGGTAATAGACATACCCTCATGTAGGTATTACCAGTCTCCTCAGACTGAAGGATTCCAAATCCCTTTCTTGCCTAAAAAACAAATATAATAATAATTGAGCAGAAACAACATGATATATGGAATAACTGAGCACAGAAACAACAAATATAATTAAACTTTAATAAAAATAAAATGCTATTACCAGAGCTCTTTCCTTTAGAGTTAAAGATGATGACTGTTGGCTTGACTGTTGAGTTGACTTCTTTGTTGACAATGAACTTGTGTTTTCAGCTGTTGATCCAACATTCTTCTTGGGCCTCCCCCTTGGATTCTAACAAAAAAATAGATATTAAAACATGATTTTATTTGTTGTTCAAATTGATGTTTATCATAATAAGACTTGAAATATTAATTATAACCTTTGGTTGTTTCTCCACTGGAGGATTAGAGCATGACTGTTGGGCTGATCCAACATTCTTCTTGGGCCTTCCCCTTGGATTCTAACAAAAAAATAGAAATTAAAACATGATATGATTTGTATTTCAAATAGATGTTTATCATAATAAGACTTGAAATAGAATTTATAACCTTTGGTTGTTTCTCCACTGGAGGATTAGAGCATGATTTCTTATTGTGCCCTTTTTGAAAACATCTTTGGCAAGTCATAGTCAACCCAAATCTCCTCAACTTAGTCCCACAATTCATTTCCTCCTCAGGTGCTCTCTTTCTTTTCTTTTTTGGCCTTCCTGGCATCTTTTTAAAAGGAGGAGGAAGAATAGGAAAGCCCTGTGCAACTGGCCACAATTTCTTCCCATTTATGGGTTCTAATGACAAGTTGTACAATTGCAGATACCTTTCAACTGAGTAGTACTCAGACACAAACTCTACAGGATCCTGATGTTGGAAATTTATTGCTGAACATGCATGTACACATGGTATGCCTGTAATGTCCCAACTTCTGCAAGTACATGTCTTGTTCTTCAAGTTCACAACAAACTGATCATCCTCATGCACAACCTCAAATCTTTCACCAACAGCTGGCTTTGTGAGACAGAGCCTAGACATGTATTTGTTGTGCTCTAACTTCTTTCTTATTCTAGGACAAATCCTATCTGTATACCCACTATGTCCTAACAATTTGTCATGTTGTCTTTTCATTAACTCACTTCTAACAAACTCAAGTATATCAATAATGTGTTTGCTTCTACCCTTAACAATCATTCCATTGAATGTCTCACTCACATTGTTCTCAATCATATCACATCTAGACAATGGAGAAATGTAAGCCTTACAAAATTTGGTAGGATCTCTGTCCATGAAATCTTCATAAGCAGCTGGATCTTCTGACTTCAAATCTTCCAAAAATATGTTGTAGTCCCCCAAGTGAGTGCTGAGCACAATCTTCCAAAAAATGCTTTTCAGTGTGAGCCCTTTGAAACTCTTCTTCCAATTCATATATACATGTCTTGCACAGTTTCTGTGCTCAGCATGTGGAGCCAAATCTCTTAATGCATTAAGAAGACCCTGCAAAAGGATAAAATTTGAATAAGTGGAAAAATTCATTTATGTTCACAAAATTTATATATGTTAGAGAGAGAACTTACTTTTTGTTGGTCTGGCATGAAAGTATATCCAAGACCATCAGTAATTCCCAAATCAGTAAACAAAATACCTAGAAACCACCTCCAACATTCCTCATTTTCTGTCTCAACAACTGCCCAAGCCACAGGGTATATTTGATTGTTGCCATCTTTTGCTGTGGCACACAATAAAGCCCCACCAATAAAAGTCTTCAAGAAACACCCATCAAATCCTAAAATGGGCCTACAACCACTAATGAAACCCTTTCTCAGTGCACTAAATCCCACATAGAACCCTCTGAATGTAGTTTCTTCACCAAGAAGAAACTCAAACCTTCCATCTCTGTCTACCCTCAACAACTCTGCCATGTAACTTCTCAGAGAAGCATAATGGCCAATTACTGAACCTCTAAGCATCTCAAGAGCTCTCCACTTTCCTCTATAAAGCTTCCACTTTGTAGGTTGTACTGCAAACTTTTCAGAGATTATTTCTTCCATTTGGGTAATGGACATGTTTGGATTCTTTCTGAATTTCTCAACAAACTCCTCAGCAATCCACTCTGATGTAACCTGCCTGGTGTGGACATTTCTATGGCATTTGTGCTCCTTGTTCAACTGTTTAATTGCTACACTACCCTCTTTCATAACTGCACTTGCATAT
>BKCP01007404.1:1358951-1415208 GCA_008636005.1 Striga asiatica
ATTTTTTGTAAAATTTAAGCGATTAAGTGCGAATCTATAAAATTTCCTCCTTATCCAAACCATCCCGACCAAACACAATACACGTAGCTCACCTTCCACGTAGCACATCTATAGAACCTTCTACATGGATTATCGTCCGTCGTGGAGGAATACACCTTTGCTACCTTGGGATGGCGACAGCGACATAGCTTCGAAGGAACACTGGAGCTTCCAAAACTCTCTGGCTTGCGCGAGATGAAGACGACATCTTCCACTAGCAGATCGTGGCTTGCTTGCTCGAGCTATCGTCTGCCAAAGAAAAAAAAATAAAAAAGAACTTTCGAAAGTAAGATTGAGAAATTAGGGTTGGGGAATTTCTGAAATTGGGGAGGGGGGAACGGGTTTAGGGTTGCAAATTTTTGATTTGGGAATTTCTCAAATTGGGAAGGGACCGGGTTTTTATACTTCTTTCATAAGAAATTCCACGTGTTTATTTAATCTGACTGAGCAACTGAAAATTACACGTAGATAAAACACAGCCGGACACGCTGGCATGTTTTCACCGTCCGACGGGTTTTAAGTCAATTTTGCAAAAGTAAGACAACGTAGAGATTATATTGCTATTATTCAAAAGTTTGGATTAAATTGCCAAAAGTGAAAAGGTCGAGGTTTATTTGGCAATTAACCCTAAAAAAAATGTAGGGTACTAAAGAATGAAGGTGACTGTGAAAGAGTTTTGATCATATGGACCATAATCAGAAAAAATAAATAAATAAATAAATAAAATAAAATTAGCAGTAGCTTTTTTCTGCTTTGATGCATATGTTTTTTACTTTTATTTTTTACTTTGAGGAGGTGAGTTTTTGTTTTTTTTATTTATATATATATATATTGTGTGTGTTCTTTTGTGAGAGATTATAGAACTGTTTGGGAATTTGTTTTACACCAAGTTTGTGCATAGTGTGGTGGTACACTGCTCAGCTTGAAGTGGAAAACCATAAAATTTTTAATTGTGAGCTATATTTATAAAATGCTACATATGGAAAATCAATCTTTTTCACTTATTGTTTTTTACTTTTGTTGTTATTTATTTTATTTTTTGGTTTTTACAATTCAATTATTTTTGCACTTTATAGCAATTTACATTATTGTTATTATTAACAAATAATTTAAAAAAAAATGTTGGGGACACACGAATAGAATTTATGGCATGATTGGTATGATGGAATAAAATTTGGTAGGAATGGAATGAATTGAAGAATGAAATGATTATGAGAATGGAATGAAACATGTTTTGTCATTGATGCGTTTGGTATGCAGAATGAATAGGGCTGGAATGAAATGACATTATTATTTTTTATTATAAAAATGAATAAAAGCTTTTTTTAAAAAATAATATACTTTTAATAAATTATAAATGATTTTTTAATAATATATAAAAATAAAATAAACTATTTTTAATAATATATTTTGAATAATATATTGTTTAATAATATAAAAATAATATATATAAATAAAATAATATATTTTTAAATTATATATTAAAAATAATATATTCTTAAAAGTAATATATTTTTAATATATAAAAAATAATATATTTTTAATAATATTTAAAAATAAAAGTAATATATTTTTAATAATATCTATTTTATTTTTTAATTAAACAATAAATAAAAGTAAGGTTTTCAATTTTTTATTTGAATTTTATTTTTTAAAATAATATATATTTTAAATATCTTTTTCAATAATATATTTTTAAAAGTCATATATTTTTAATATATAAAAAATAATATATTTTAATAATATATAAAAATAAAAAAATATATTTTTCAATTATATATAAATGATTTTTTTTAGTTTTATTTTTATATAAGTATTTAATATATCTAATTAAAAATAAATAAAAGTAAGTTCTTAATTTTTTTATTTGAATTTTTTTTAAAAATAATTTTATTTAATATATTTTAATCATGATTTATATTATATATTATATATTTATTTTTTATTATTATTTATTAATTTTATTTTTTGAAAAATTGATTCCTACACACATTAGAATGAGAAAACCTTCCATTTACTATGGAATGGCTAATCCCATGGAGATGGGTTTTGCCATTCCCATTGGAATGGTCATTCATTCCCAAAAAATATACCAATCATGGGAATAGAAATGAGGAATGAAATTATCATTCCATTCTCATGACATTCCTTCATGCCAATCATGACATTAGAGTTATTCTTGGTAATTTAATTAATAGTTGTAAGTTAGTTGATAGCTTTAGTGGATTTCAACTTTATAGTTGATTATATCATATAGTTGAAAGTTGAAACACTAGCTGTTATAATGAAAATGATTGTCAAATCAGTTAAAAAATAAAATCTTCATTGAACTTTTTTGAAAAGCTTAGAAGTTTATGAGATAAGTCCTAAAAAAAATATTTGGTCAAATTGAGGTTATCTTAAAATAGCACATAACCCGTGCGATGCATGGAGAAACAATATTAATTATAATATTAAGTGTAATATACATTAACACACGTATAGAATTATAATAGAACACAACCACATGTGTGTCTACATATTTGAAAATGAAATTGAAAACACAACCGTTTGCTTTTGAAAAATTACACTGTCAACATAATATGAATGAATATTTTGATATAATATGTGTGTCCCGATATTTTTTTTATAAGAGATGCTCTGGTCAATTTTTGTTGGTATAATCAGTGGGTCTTGATTTAGTTCATTTTTTGTTATGTCATTTTTAATTAATTTTTTTGTGTGAAATGAAGTGTTTAATTTTTTTAGCATGATAAAAAGTGTCTCGATTTTTTTGGTACAAAATATTTGAACAATAGTATGACCGATTATTTTAGAATAAATGCGTGTCTCCATTTTTTTCTTTTGTAAGCTTTGGGTTCGATATTATATTTTTTTATGAGAAACCTGAATAATAATATGACCGATATTGTTGGTATAAATGATTGGAGTGGAAGTCAAAATTCCAATGAGATCTTATAAAAATGGCATTGTGTAGAGTATTTATCATTATTTAATAAAAAAACTTTCACAATTTCATTTCACCATGGCCAAATTGATGAAACAAGAAAAAAAAAAATGTGCGAGATCTACATAAAAAATTTGATATTGTCGATTTAATTCAATTTACCCGATATAATCAAATTATTAATTGAACATGAGGTGCGAATTCAGTCTAATCAAGGATGTCACTAGAACTAAAGAGCTACATATGATTTTGCATATGATTCGAATAATCGAACACAAATTTGAGGCTGAATACAAGAATTACTTGAAATCCTATTTCACGATGAGGACTTCCGACAGATCCTCCCGATTATTTCAAAGGGGAGCTGTCAGGATATTGTGAATGCTGCAATTAATTCTTCCAGTGTACGGGATGATTATACTTTATTGAGGCTTACAAAAAATATGGGCCTTCAGAGCATTGGCTTACAGATAATGATATTTTTGTCCGATCTCCACAACCCCGAGTTTTTAATGCTATTAGATGTTCTGGAGTGTCGGACCATGAATTGAATCTTAAGATAGGAACCACACTCCTATTGTTGCAGAACATTGATCCTTCTATGGTATTGTGCAATGGTACGAGATTGATTATCACAAAGCTCTCCACTCATGTACTTGAATGTATGGTATTGACTGGATCTAATGCAGGAGAGAAGGTGTTGATCCCTCGGATGACACGTTCCTACGTTAGAGCACCTTTCAAATTTCAGTGGAGGTAATTTCTTCTAATGGTTTCTTATTTCACGACGATCAACAAGAGCAAGGGTCAGTCTTTATCACATCTTGACATATTCTTGAAGAAGTTGGTGTTCAGTCACGACCAGTTGTATGTAGTTGTTTCCCGTGTCACCAAAATCGAAAGAGCTTAAAAATATTAGTTTGTGGGAGGAGGACTGTATGCCCACATGGCAAAAAATGTTGTCTACAAGGAGATTTTTAATAATATATAATATTATTTTTTATTCAATTTATTTAATTTTTTTATTCACGAATATAATAATAAGGTTAGGTAAATAACCTTAAAACTGTGCACCCCGTGCGATTCGTACTAGTTTATTTAATATAGAGAAGGACATATTTGGTACAAAAACGTTTTGGGGCGTGATTTGATATAAATAAAATCAATTTTAATTGAATTGATTTGTTAAACTGAGTTAATTCAAAATATAGTTAATTGAGTGGAGGACTGAACGATATTTTAATTTTGTATTATAATAATATTTAAAATATAATAACTAATATTGATGTGATGTAAAGGTAATATATGTTATCGAGACTGGTAATTAATTAAAAATATATGAGTGGATGAATAGTAAATTAGAGTTGATATGATGTGTGATAATGATTGATTGATATTATTTAATTTTATTGATAATATTGATAAGAATTGTATTAGATTAAATTTGAGTTGGATTATTTAAATTTAGTGAATTTGAGTTAAAGAATATAAAAAAAATTATTACATAAATTGATTATATATATTATAGTCAATCGCGTCCTAACTTATAAATTGGGGATAATAGATGAATATGCGAATAATTGAATATTATTAACTCAACAACAATGGATAGTTTATAACTCCCAATCATTTCAACAATAAAATATAAATGGTCAACATAAATATATTTAATTATAATAATTAATTGTTTACTAATAGTTAATAAATTTATTATAAAGTGGTTTATGCAAAACTGTCGCTAAATAAAAATAATAGTCAAATTATATAAACTTATCATTTGTAAAGCATGTACAATCGTCTTTTAATAAAAAAAAAAAGTTCCTATAAATATATATTAAATTATTGTTATGGAACCAAAAACTAATCTAAAATTTTATTTACCAATCATCTCAAATATAAAATCTAAATGGTCGAATCTTTTAATTCATATTAGACTTCTAATTTTATCTCAAATCACTCGTTACCACTTACCAAACACAACCTATATTACTAAAAAGGACAAAACATACCGATCCAAAAAAAAAAGGACAAAACAATTATGATATTGAAATTCGGAGTGAATATGTATCTATACTTATATAATAAGAATTAACATTTATCCAAAATAGTAGGTCAAATTATCGTCAATGTCGGATTTGCATTAAATATTTTTCAAAATCGGTAAGTTTTTGTCCTTTTCACACTTCTCATTAATTATGTCATTTTCACACTTCTCATTAATTATGTCCTTTTCACACATCTAATTAATTCTTTAATTACGACATAATTATCATAAATCATTCCATCTGAGCTTTTATCGTTAAAATGTATAGCGATCTGTTATGACATTATCCATTGATATTTCCATGAAGCGTCCTTATCGCGTTCTATTTTTTGGTAACCACTCTATATCAATAACCAGATATTTGGTTAATAATAGCACACGTCTTTATTTCAAGGAGCGGATATTCTTTGACCTTTAATTAAACAAGATCTCAAATACCTTTCTATAAATAGAACTCTTTGAAGCCCTCGTATTCGTATAGGAGGGTACGCGCAAGTCCCCAGAAGAGTTTAGAAATAGATTCCAAAGTAAAACAGTCTGAACTGATTGTCTTGACTTTTCAATTTTTAAAAACTCTTTTATTAAATATTTCGGCTTAAGATTCGGATTTCATTATACAAGTCATCGGATTGTTTGAATGAAAATGAATGAAAAGAACACAAAAAACAGGTAGCCTTATTCATATAACCAATCCTAAAATATTAGTCTGTTCACCAAAAAGAGACAAATTCTAGAAATCCTAAAATATTAGTTTATTCATCAATCCTAAAATATTAGTTTGTTCACCAAAAATATTAGCTTGATTTTTAGGATTTGTCTCTTTTGAAAATATTAGTTTGTGATAATGAGGAGTTACCAAATAATCAAACTCATAATGTTGTGTACAAGGAGGTTTTTCATAATATATGATTGTTACCGAACTTTTTTGATTCAAGTATTTTAATAATTTCAATTTCGATCCTAATGCACGTGAAGTTATATTATTCTTCCAAATTTTACATCCCGTGCATCGCACGAGTTACGTACTAGTTGAGTTACGATAAAAACTACCAAAATAAAGTTGTCGAAAATATTGATTTACCTAGTAATTAATTTAACTATTTACGAAGAACAAAACAAAATTTGCATTGAGCAATTGAGTCTGTGGGCAGAAAGTATCATATTTGCCTTTTCCACTTTTCCACTTCGTGTTTTAATTTTTATGTAAGTAAAATGTTTTATTCCATTCAAATTACTACGGAGGACCTTTATTCCCAACGCTACGAATATGTCCTCGTTCAATGTATCCAGGTTTGGGTTAACATCTCGAAATTCGCCTTTGCAAGACCAAGTTCGCTTCAGAATGTAAGACCGAGTCGCTTCATCTCACGCGCCAATGTGCGCGTCATGACATTTTATGGCCTCGTCCGTGTGTAGATGAACTGTCATGTCCCTAGGCCATTTACTAATTGTTTTCAAAATCATACCTAATCGGACGGTCTGATTGGATGAATCGAAAATCAGTTTAATCAATCGATCTGATTTGCTTGAATAAAACGTTACTAGTGAAAGTGAGCCGGTCAACACGAGTTAGTCAATTGGCATGATGGACATAAAGAGAGCGAGGACAACACACGAATTCAAGCTCTGTCGGACCATTACATGCTGAAGGAGTACGTCCACTTAACGACGCAGTTCCTCATGTTCAGTCGGGCTCATACGATATTGTGGTCGGTTAGGTAGAGACACGCCTGGAACTAAATCAATCTGATGCAGAATATCACGTAATGATGGTAGGCCACTCAGCACGCCCTCCAGAAAAGACGTCAGAAAACTCCTCGAGCAACGGTAGAAACACTTTCAGAGGGCACGAATCAACCGCCGCCTCACTGCCCAGGATGAGAAGAACAAACGAGCTGATCGTATTTCCGGGACGAAAGCTACGCTGGAGAGAAACAAGACAGGTAAGGACGTCTGCGACAAAAGAACATGAGACAGAGACAGATGCAGGATGATCTTTATACCCTGAAAGAGAAAGCTGTAGGTACTAAGACGACCATCGCGAACAACTGAGAGATCAAATTGCTATGGACGCCACAACAGGAGATAACAGACATCCAACACGTCGCACCATGCTGAATCCTTATAAGGCGTACCAATTAAAAATGAGACAAACACATGATGATCGATCGTAATTGAATTACCACGCTGGATCAACGCGAGCATATATGGATGAGGATGTGGCTCACTAGGAAGATGTATTTTTTCAACGACCTCCAGTGCCGCAACATTCTCGTAGGAGCCCGAGTCAATGATAAAGTGACACATCATTCCGCCAACCATACACGTCGATTGAAAATATGGTGAAGTTGTACAGTATCTTTAGAGGATGAACGAGGTGCGAAATAGGAGCTATGAAGAACAAGCGTCAGACCGACGTCCCTGATCAAGTGATCCTCAGCCATAGGGTCCTCATCATAAAAAATGGGCGGACCCTCTTAATCAGCCAACCATTGCTCCTCCACGAGTAGTGCGCGCGGATTGCCTGACTTCGGACAAGCAGTCTGCCGATGTCTCGACTCACCACGTGAGAAGCAATGCAAATTTGATTGTGGTTCAGGCCTAACCGCCAGCGTGGAACTCGCTAGTCAGGTAAGGGACGCTGCTTGAGACGTGCCCGCCACGGGCTACGTAGGTGGGATGAAAGAGCTAGTCGACTGTCGAGCCAACTATTGTTCCACTAAGAGGGTCCATTGATGTGCATAAAAAATAGACTCCATCACAAGAAAAGATTCAACATATCTTGGAAGGGTAACCACAACCCTCCAATATATCGCGACACCAACTGGTCCGTTGTCTCACAAACATCCATGCGAGTGAAAAGCTGGTAGAGTTCCATGATATAATCATTAACCGATTGATTACCTTAACAGAGATTCTGTAAACATTGGTAGAGCGTGCGAACATAATTTTACAACAAAAATTTGCGTTCCACGTGCTTGCAAAATTTTGATGAAGTCATCACCTTCGGCTTGCCTGCCGCTGGTGCATCGCCTTGAATTGTTTCCACCAGGTGACAACCCGTCCTTGTAGACACGTCGTGACTAGCTCCACTTGTTGTCCGTCCAAAACCTCTTTGAAGTTTAGAATGTTGTCGACCGTTGCGATCTAGTCCAAGAACTCAGCGGCCGTCAGGGCCTTGAAAAATTTTGGGATTTTGACCCAGAATGATGCCTCCCAACGCCAGTCGTCGGTGAACCGGCCCTTATCCCGCGTGTCCATCACACCAAATGGATTCATCTCAAAGACGGTATCCTTAGATATTCATCGCCAAAGTACGACCGAGGCGATCGGGAGCGGGGTGCCCCGCGAAGAACATGACCCTGTCAATCGCACCCTCGCCTGTGGCTGCCATGTATGGTGTCTGACCCGCAGTATGCGCGCTCCATGTGATCTAGTGTGGCCAGCACCAGACAAATGTCTTCTATCGGCGCTGAAAGTGCCTCCAATTGGCCGCTCGATGCTACAATCTCGGCGTCGCGCCTGTCGCCTGTGGCGTCGTTCCGTTTGGGCGACATTGCGTAAGATTCGTATTGGTTTGTACCAACTGACGTAGCAAAAGTGTAAACGTAAAAGAGAATATAAAGAAAAATCTCAATTTTGTGTATTCAATAAACAAAACAACAACCAGTCTCCAAACAATAGAATAAAAGTCTTAAATAGGATTCTTGAGGAAATCCTACTTATCATAAACTTTCCAACCAAATAAATGAATAAAATAATTAAATACCTTAACTAACAATAAAATAAAAGGAATAACTAATTAAACTAAAGATCCCAAACGATCATGCTTGTCTAAGAAAGCCAACGCAATCTCGTCTCCATCACTTATCTTCCGTAGGATCCGTTCAATACACTCATAGTGTACTAATGTAATTCAGCAATCAAGATCAACCGATACAAATTACACTACAACCTTTCGTGATGGGTTGTTCATTTCCATCTAGGTTGTGGACCACTTATTTATGTTTTACAAGTAAGCGGTAGTATGATTTTCTAACAATCTGTGATGAACCACAATTATCCAAATATAAAACATCAAAACGTAGAAGCATTTAATTAAACATGATTGTCACTCAATCTGTAGTCTTTATAACTGAAAATAGTGTTTATAACGCAAATATCAAGTTTTTTATGAATACCCTAACAATCTCCCACTTAAATTCTTTATTTGAATTTGTTCAAGGATCGTGTTCTTGGTTGTGGTTTAATCGAGCCAATCATTATCATTCTCCGTTCGTGTTTTTCATAGTCATTTTTCCATAAAACAAGTATGTACATACATATCCAACAAGTTTCAGCCTTAATAAAATTTTGAAACATTATATCAAGCATAAGAACAATCTAATTTTATCTAACTCTATACAAATCATCGAGGTGTGTTTGTGCGAGTCACTCGCTGAGGAAGTCGCGTGCTATAGTTAATTAAAATAAAACAAACAAAATTACAAAGAAGTCCTGTGGATACCACAGCCATCACCCCACTCATCACCACCACCGCCTGGCCATCATCCATCCATATTTCTTGTAATATAAATCAATTTTCCGAAAAAAAAAGGCATTTTTTCAGTCCAAAATCTGCAAATCGTTAAATTAAAACCTTCAACGTATTTCCCCTAAATATCTGCAGAGTGTGCACCTAAGCCCTCCATTTCTTCTAGGGCTTTTCTGTTTCTTCTTCATTTTCTTTTCGAATGATGAATTCGTTAGGGGCTGTCAGCTCTTCCATCGTCAAGGACCCCACGCTCCAGATTCCGACGAGCTTCAGTGGCTTGAAAAGCGCTTCCAATTCTCTTCTCCTCGCTAAGCGCCCGCCGGCTTTCCGCGCCGCCGCCGCTCCTCCCTCCTCTGCCATCAGAGCTGTCTCCACGGTGAACCTTTTAGTTTTGTTTGCTCTGTTTTTTCGTCCATTTCAGAAGCTCGTTTTCGATTTTTTTGGTTATTGGAAATGAAATTCACATTTCGTTCTTTCTGATTACAAAATCTCCCGGCGAACTTTTTTTTTTCTTATTTTTTCTTTTTCTTGTTTACGATTTTGCAAGCTCAGTCGGATTAATTGCTTGATAAAAACAAGCTTCAATGTGGTAAACGTAGCACTTTAAGAGGGTAATCTTCTATTTTCGAAACATGAGTTTAGTGTTTTATATGATTGCGCTAAGCAAACATGGGGATGTTTCTGTAATTATCGGTTTGTTTGTTGTGTGAAAGCACTAAGATCTGTTACCACCCTTTAAAAGTTGGTCGCATGCTTATTTTGATTATTAAAAAGTTTTAAATTTTAGCTCTTTAGAGGAAAAGAGGACCAATTGGTATGTAGAGTACCTGTGACATTGGAGAGTACCATTTCCATGCATGGACAATTTGAATTATTTTGATATTTGCTTGGACAAAAATTTCACATTTTCGAAATTTTCTCTCTGTCCAACCATTTAGGTTGTGGATTCTTAATGTAAACAAAGACAATGAAGTTTACATAAATTTTAGGCATGTTTGACAATCTTAGTATAAATTGTATAAATGGACTACCTTTTGTTTTTTCTTTCCCAACTTTTTAGAAATTATGGAGCTTTTTATGTCAATCTTGAACTGTCCGTTTATGGATTGGTTGCTACATTAGAACATGGATTTGTTGTTGCTGCTTGGATTTGTTTTAACAATAGCATTGAAGTTTATTCTGTTTGAACTTTCAGCATTTTCACATTTAACTATTTTCATTTTATATATTTCCTGAACATATTGATCTGATATTGCATCTAATCAATTATTTTCTACTAGCTCTATGTTTCAAGTCTAATGAAAGATTGTTGTTTAACATGAAGAGAAATGCTATGGAGCCAATGGTTGGCTCCTTTATGGAGCCAACCACCAATGTTATAGTGCCACGTAGGCCATGTGAAAAAATAATTAACTCCACATGGTCTACGTGGCACTATAACATTGGTGGTTGACTCCGTAAAAGAGTCAACCATTGACTCCATAGCATTTCTATTAACATGAAATAGCTTCCCTGATTTTTCAAAGTGATGATCTGATTGATCTCATTCCATTCCTGACAGTAAACGATTTATAGCATTCTCTGTTTCCCTGTTTCCTTCCCCTTTTTACTTTTCGGTGGCTGAATTTTATACACTCAGGTATTTCCACCCCTTGTTAGGCCAACATTCATAAAATTATCTCACTATGTCTACTTTTCTGCAGCCCGTGAAGCCGGATACAGCTGTTGAGCAAAAACGAAGCAAGGTCGAGATCTTCAAAGAAAACAGCAACTTCATAAGATACCCTCTAAACGAGGAGCTATTAACTGATTCCCCCAACGTAAACGAGGCCGCAACACAATTAATCAAGTTCCATGGCAGCTATCAGCAGTACAACAGAGACGAGCGTGGGACCAGGTCTTACTCTTTCATGCTCCGCACCAAAAACCCTTGTGGAAAGGTCTCGAACAAGCTCTACCTCGTCATGGATGACTTAGCCGATCAATTTGGGATCAAAACCCTTCGTCTGACGACGAGACAGACCTTTCAGCTCCATGGAGTTCTGAAAAAGGATCTCAAGACTGTAATGAGTGCCATCATCAAAAGCATGGGGTCCACACTCGGCGCATGTGGGGATCTGAACAGGAACGTTCTTGCCCCAGCTGCTCCGTTTTACAGAAAGGATTATTTGTTTGCACAAAAGACTGCGGAAAATATTGCTGCGCTGTTGACTCCTCAGTCAGGCTTTTACTATGATATGTGGGTGGATGGGGAAAAGTTCATGACTGCTGAGCCTCCGGAGGTGGTGAAGGCCAGAAATGATAATTCGCACGGCACGAATTTCCCAGACTCGCCTGAGCCAATCTACGGAACTCAGTTTTTGCCGAGGAAGTTTAAAATTGCTGTGACTGTGCCGACGGACAACTCGGTGGACCTTTTTACTAATGATATTGGTGTTGTTGTTGTCTCTGATGCTGATGGAGAGCCACAGGGGTTTAACTTATACGTAAGTTNCTTCTTTTACTTTACTTTCTTTTCATTTTTGCTGCCACAGCGATTAGGGATATTCATTAAAAATTTAGCCGGATTACATAGAACTTCTGTTATTTGATCGAAATCTAAATATTATCTGGTCTGCCCTGGGTTTGCATGCATCTAACTAGTATCAGCGAAATTACAATTTTGGTTTTGTAAAGTTGGGGTTCTTCAGTTGGGATGTGTAATCCTTTTGAATACACGTCTGCAAATTGGTTTCAAAATTCTAAAAGAAAAGAATACCATTATTTTGGCCCTTAACCACTGGAAAGTACTAAGAGTGGCCAGAGTGCCATTCTGGCACTAAAAGCTTTGTACCAGAACATGGCCAGAATACCTTTCCGGCACTTAGAGCTGTCACTTAGAGCTGTTGTGACATTGTTCTGGTCTTCTATTTTCTTTCGACCGGGTCAGTCTGGAACACGTTGCAGGTGTGAATCTTGAGTCCTTTTAGTATTAGTTGGTGATTAAAAGACCAAAAGATATATATTTTTTAATTCTTAGTTTTTAAAAATTACAAGATCATTTTTCCAACATGTGGTATATTGTATAAACAATATCACATTTGCAAACCCCGTGGAGTTTATAGGGCCGATGTCACACCCCCTTGTTGAAGTTGCAATCTGTAAGAGCGAATAAACATTAAATGGGTACTTATTTTTTAAAATGATAACTGTGGCACTTTTTGTTTTTCTTCTTTTTTTTTTTCCCTTAAAATTGGGCTGAACATTATGAGTTGCAAACTCAGTCTTAAAATTATTTCGAGCATGTTGTTTGTCTTAACTCTTAACGATGTTGGTTCAATCTATGACAACGGTTGCAGGTAGGTGGTGGGATGGGAAGAACGCATAGGCAAGAGAGCACCTTTGCTCGGCTGGCAGAGCCTTTAGGTTACGTGCCGAAAGAGGATATCTTATATGCAGTGAAGGCCATCGTAGTTACACAAAGAGAAAATGGTAGAAGGGATGATCGAAAGTACAGCAGGATGAAATATTTAATCAGCTCATGGGGAATTGAAAAGTTCAGAAATGTTGTTGAACAGTACTATGGAAAGAAGTTCGAACCTTGCCACGAGTTGCCTGAGTGGGAATTCAAAAGTTACTTGGGATGGCATCAGCAGGTCCGAGATATTACGATTACATTTCTGATCTCTAATTCAGTTACATTTTACCAATTTAAGTTTGTGTCATTTCTGTAATCCAGTCTGTGAAGCTTTTCTCTTGTCATCTTTGTATGTCTGTTCGTTTGTAGGGTGATGGTGGATTATTTTGTGGCCTCCATGTTGACAGTGGTCGAGTCAAAGGGGTAATGAAGAAGACTTTAAGGGAAGTAATTGAAAAGTACAACTTGAATGTCCGTATTACACCAAACCAGAATATTATCTTGTGCGATGTCAAACAAGCATGGAGACGCCCCATCACTACTGCTCTTGCTCAGGGTGGTCTCCTGGTGAGATTTTCTGTGATTTAAAATTATAATGTAATTTGTAATAATGTCTCAGTGTAGAAGGGAAAAATAAATAGGTAACTATCTATGATGATGAATGGATTATTTGTTTTATCACTGTATGACTGTATCATGAAGGTATGATATTAAAATAAAGAGGAACTCAACCACTGTTTTTATTATGAGCCTATTCTATGTGGTTTTATAAACTCGTACTTGCAGGAGCCTTAATCTGTTATTTATTTATTTTTTTTTATTTTTTATTTTTTATTTTTTGTTTTTGGTTGATCTTTATTTTGTGTTTGTTTTCCTTTTTCAATTTGTTGGAAATGAAACTAGGCTCAGATCTGCCTTTTTTTTCTTTGGTAAATAGGAAAGGAGAAATTTTTATATTATCTGCAGGAGCTCAGTTACAGTTATAATATCGTTCTTTTGAAATTTAACTGCTCTTTGAGATTTCTTGAGATGCTAATGAGAGGTCTTATGTAATTTACTAATAATTCATTTGCTCAGCAACCAAGGTATGTAGATCCTCTTAACGTGACAGCTATGGCTTGCCCAGCCATGCCACTCTGCCCTTTGGCCATAACAGAAGCTGAGCGTGGAATACCCGATATCCTTAAGCGGGTCCGGGCTGTATTTGAGAAGGTTCCAATCTATCTCTTTATTCTTGAAAGAAAAAGAACAGTTATCCTTGAAAATCACAAAACCTTGAAATTACAAACAAGCCCATTGAGGTTTCTATAAATATCAAATATATACCCCCATGTAAAGAAACGTAGTAATTGTATTTCCAGTAGGTAATTGTTTTTTAATCTTTTCAACGAGATTTTGCGTTGGGTAGTTTTTGTAATCAAACATCAGCTAAGATAAGACAATCATTGACATTGTATTTCTAGGTTGGTCTCAAGTATAATGAATCTGTGGTTATAAGGATAACTGGTTGCCCGAATGGTTGTGCTAGGCCATACATGGCTGAGCTTGGCCTTGTTGGTGATGGTCCAAATAGTTATCAGGTAAAAATGAGTTTCTTCATTGAAATTTTGAATTAGAAACCCTGGTGAAAAAAATTTGACCATGACTGAAAATGGTTCTTTTATTGTTTCCAGATTTGGCTTGGAGGGACGCCCAACCAAACTATACTGGCTAAAGTTTTCAAGGATAAGGTTAAAATTCAAGATCTCGAGAAGGTTCTGGAACCTTTGTTTTATCACTGGAAGAGCAAGCGGCTTTCTAAAGAATCATTCGGCGACTTTGCAAACCGTGTGGTATGCAATTTATGTGGATAATGTTACATATGTTTATTATGATGGCATTCCAAAAACTTTTCTAGATGACCATCCATAGTTTTTGATAAATGATAGGATATTTTGGAACACTATGCTTGAGGTGCAACCCAGTTATTTATAAAAAATATGATCCTAATTATCCCTCAAAATTACAAAAACCACCTTGATTTTTGTTTATGTGCTACACGTAACACATCTACCTATTGAGTGTGTTTTTGTACAACAAGTAACAAACTCAGCATTTTTTTATGTTTCTTGTTTTGGTATTATGAATAGATAACTGAATTTTTAGTGATTAAGGAAAATTGCAGTGGTCGTAAATTTCTGTTTTCTTTTATAAATCTGAAAGACATATTAATGAATTAAATACCCGCTGCTATTTGTTTAATTAGGGCAATGAGAAACTTCTAGAACTGGTGAACAAGTGGGAAGGTATACCAGTTAATGCATCACACTACAACCTAAAGCTTTTTTCAGACAAAGAAACATATGAAGCGATGTACGCCCTAGCCAAGCGCCAGGACAAGACTGTCTATCAGCTTTCCATGGAGGTAATACGCAATTACGTGGCCTCCCAAGAAAATGGTAAAATCGAGTGAACAACTCTCGAGGATTTAATTCCGTTATCTTCCTTGCTGAGTTGACTCGAGCATGAAAATAGCTTAAATTGGTTGTTACCCGTCGGTAAACAGCTGTTGGACGTGGTCAAAAAGCCGTATCATGTTGTATCTAGATTGCGGGTATTTTCTGACTTTCCTTCTTTTNCGGAGTGTGTTTTCTTGGCATTATAAGGAATTTTTCGGAACTTGTTTGATTGGCTAAGAGGCTTCCATTCAGGTTAAGCATTGTGGGCTTAATCTTTTGGTGGATCTTGCCACTATTTTGTTGGTGACATTGCAAGCTTTGTGAAATTCTGTTACAATTCAAAAGCATTGACATTGGGCTTATATAATGCAATAATCACATGGCTATGTACTGCTCTTTCTGCATCATATGTGATATCATTTTGAGTTATTTTCTCACAATTATGTGAATTTAGGTGGGACAAATGAAACTCTGACTTAGGTTGACGAATGCCACACTGTAAGGCTTATAGTAATATCTCACACAATTCCTTGCGCTTGAATAATCTCTTCATTTTCCTATCGTCTTGAAAAAAAAAAAAGAAAGAATAATCTCTTCATCATATATTAATACAGAATGTTTGATTTTGTGTGTAGGTTTTTGATACTTGTGTCGACTTGCGGTGATTTGTACACTTATGTGTGTGGCTTGGAGTAGTGACTTCTATCCATGCCTATTAGGAATTTTAAATTATAAAACACTTGACCAGCTTAAATTACAAATATATTTTAAAAGTTAAAAGCTTTCATATTTACTATTAGATATTCATGTATGATATATCTAATTAATCTTCTCATAACTTCAATATTGCATATATAACTAAATATGTATATTTACTTTTATAATAAAAATTATATATCAATATTAATTGACAAATAATAAAATTATTAATCAATTAAATTGTTATACAATATGACTTAAATAAGTTATTACATATAATAGAACTTAAAAAGATTATTATAGTATTATCAAGTGTCATTTAAATATAAACTAGTACAGAGCCCGTGCGATGCACGGGGTGCACAATTTTAAGGCTATTTATCCAGACTTATAATTATACACATGAATAAAGAAAAATGTACGGAATATATATAATACGTGACCCGCGAGATATATTTATTTAGAGAATATTATATTATAAGATGCAATATTCAATAAAAGTTTATAATACGCAAGAAATTGTACGATGTTCAATAAAAATTTTATAATATTCAAGTGGAGTCTTAAAGTCTCTTGTACATTAAGACTACTGACAAAATAATATTTTAATCAATGAGTTTCATTTCCTTGTAGCCAAATTGTGAATGTGATTTGAGGAGTACAACAAATCGATATATAGCTGACTTGTTTTTTTCATTGTAGTTTTTTTTTTTTTTTTTCTTTTTATAATGAATTTAAAGATATTCTAAAATATAGCAAAAATTAATTTTTTTATTACAATTAGGAATTTTACTAAATATAAACTCTCAATTTATGGTGTTAATCAACGTTTACGTCTAAAAAATTAGGAATTTTTACCTCTTTTAATCAACGTTTAAGTCTAAAAAACAATAGAGTTATTATAAGTTTTTTTTCTACATCTTTTAAGACATTAAATATGAGTATGTTAGGGCTAGCTTGTAAAATAATTAATATATTATCTCACTAAAACATTTATACTAATAAAAATTTAATTTTAGCATATAAATTTATCCCTTGATATAAGAGAAAGTAGCAGTTTTACTTATTGTTGTTCACCATATAATATTTAATTATTATTTTATTATATAATAAAAAAAGAATATTGTTAAATAGTGTAGTAGAATTGTTATATAATTATATGATTTTTTTTTACAATATGGATTTAATATTTTTTATGATTTGATAATATAAACAAATCTATATTTTGTACATGAATTTTTTTAATTTGAATTTCAAATGATTGACCGCCACTTTTAAAAAATGTTTAAAAAAGTTACTGATAAAGGTAAAATTGAAATTTTTTGCGGAATTTTAATTACTATTTCAAATTAATACAAACTTATATATATATACACATTTATATATTTGGAATTTGTTATACTTTGATTTATATGTTAGTTCTAGAATATAACATTTCAATTTAAAACTTAAAAGTATACGGAAAAAAAAAATAAAAATGATTGTCCAATCTTTGGCTTTGCCTAAAGATTGGCTTACTATTGTCAAATAATTGAATCCAAATTCTCTGGCCAATGTAAAAATGCAATTCTAATTGGTTGACTTGCAAAACATCAAGTCCACGTTAAAATTAATTAATCGCCCATCATATGCAATAAAAAAAGATTTTATTTTTTATTTTTTATTTTAATTTTTATTTTTTACAGGAACGATTAACTCTTTACTGATAGAACAAAACAAAATACAAAAGAGTACCAAATCCACCCAATCTGAGTTTTACAAAACTTTAACTCAGATGGCTACCCCAAACCAAACAGAACAAAAACCCAGCTAAAAAGAAGGACAAACGTAAAAAAAAAAGGTCAAAGGCACAAATGGAAAAACTAAAGCCCCATTAAGAACAAAAACTAAAGCATGTACATCAGGTATTAATAAAAACCACTGGAAACAACATTTTCCCTAGTCCATCGGCACCCTACCAGAAGCAGAAACCCCTACAAAAGCCAACCAGACCCTTATGGAAAAGTCACCTCGAGCAACTAACAAAACTGCACGACCGAAGAAACATTTGAGCAAAACAGATATTGAGCAACCACTCTACTGATTTCCTAGCCAGCAACATCCAACAAAAGAAAGAGGTCAAAGAAGTTTTGTTTGTGATGCCATCACAAATTTCAACTTCACACCCTACGGTAATGAGAATGACAAATGAACAAATTGATTTAAAAACCAATATTTCTCCTCTATTGGGCATTCTTAAAAATTAATTAAAATTTGAATATCCATTAATGTGCAAGCGCAGACAACAAAATAAAAAGAAGACTTGAAATACTTTCAAGACTTTGAACATTTTCTAATACATTTTTCAGAATCGAATGTCGTAAAAATGTGCAACAGAACTTTGCACCAAGAAAGAAAGCTTCCTTTTTCTTATTTTTTTTTTCTTTTTCCGCTGTCCATACCAAACTCCTGTCATGGGACTGTATATCAACTTCCATATTCAACAATTTGCTCATCATATTCAACAATTGGCTTTGGCGATTGTCCGAGATCTAATCTCGTAAGCACTTCAGGTAATCCAGTTGTATCTCTCTTAATGTGCATTATGCATCGAGAATGTTACAAAAGCAATACATTGGAGATAAATCAAGAACTCCAATGAGGACCTAAGATTACCATAATTTTCAATGTGTGAAGAACACTCAGTCAAGAACTAAATATTTCAATAAACTTGCTGAAAATATGGTTCATATTTGTTTGTTTCTTGAGTCCATAAGTTACATGTGCATTACACTTGCAACCAACTCAGAAAATTAATAATCTATAGACAATTTAAATTTAGCATTATTCGATTGAAATCAAGTTCTTTTGCCCCCACACAATGCCCAGTAAGTGATTATGTAGAACTTACCAACTACGCCCATATCGGTTAAGGTCATAACCACAATTGCATCCCCTCATAATAGCTAAATTACCAGTGAAAACACATTCACAAGATAAGAAGCCCTTACTGTTTACCAAGTAGTTCATAACAATAATCAAGAATCGAAAAATAATCGCAACCAACCAGATATAATGTAACATAACTTTCTCAAATCCCAAAGCCCAAAATTAAAAAATATTAGAATTTGTAAGGTGACCTGAAATGGGATACAAGCCATGAAAGATTCTCCAATTTCACCATGAACTATCGAGTCGCCTTTTTTGAAACTTTTCAGCCAATTTATGCCTAAACCCGTCATTATTTACATCCTGCACGAACAGTATCGGTTTTATATTTTCACCATATCCACAAGAACCACATAAACATGCACAAAACACATTCAAAGTGCGTAAAAATCAGGGTATATGAAGAGAAAGAATGAAATTTTACCCACTTCTTCTGCTCCACTGCTACCACGAACCTGTCGTCCCCGTCATCCAGCGGCAACACCATGAACACAATGTGGCCTGTTCATTCTCTGCTCCGCGTAGATCGGCCACCCAATCATCGGCATCCCGCACATCACAGCCTCCAGGATGGAGCTCCGTCCGCAGTGGGTCACGAATCTGGCCACTGCATGTTCCAGCACCACTCTATGTGAGGCCAACGACTTTATCACGTAAGTCTTGCCCTTCGTCCTCTCCAGAAACCCCTTCGACTGCAATTTGCAGATCAAACACATAAATTATTTCTGAGCCAAATAAAAAATGGAGGCAAGAATCAAAATCCATTAACTACACCAACCAATTGACAATTGAAATTTGCACATCAAAACAATAAATTTACCCTGACGAACCCGCCGTACTTTATCATCTGCTGGAATTCGTCGATGTTGACCCTTCCGTCGCCACCTAAGTCGACCTTAGTTCATCTGCCGTGATGAACCCGCCACGTCCCAATCGAAAACCTTAAATGGCTCCCGCACGTCCTCTTCACGGCCGTCCCCCTCGTCGCCTCCGCTGTTGCCATCACCGGGTGTATAGGGCACTGAAGAAAACCTTAAAAGAAAGTGGATGGCTCACCGGGAAAGGAGAATCATTAGCCTTGAAATATCCAAATCTCCTCTTGAAATCGACCGGGTTCAAGGCGGTGGCGACAACCTTAATCAAGACCTCATCGTCCTTCACCTCCGGAATCTAGGTTCTGCCCGTCGCATAGCGGCGACGGCTCTGGGACGACGTGCTGGAGCCGACGGAGGCCGCGCAGGAGAGGGGCACCGACCGCTGATTGGGTCTCGCTCGACAGCGCCTTTGTTGTTGGCGAGGAGGGCGTGGATCTGGTCGTCGGAGGGCTTGAGGCCGAGAGACCAGAGGAGTGCGGCGAGCTCGAGCTGGGTGAGGCTACCGTCGAAGTTGTAGTGCTGCCAGATCTTTCTGATTGGTGCTTTGCCAGCGATTTTGGCCGGGAATATTTGGGAATGAAAGAGAGAGATTATCTTTCCTTTTTTTCTCCTTTTTCCTTTTGTGCGGATCTTTTCCTTCAAATTTGGATTAAAAAAATTGGATTGTAGAAATAGATAAGTCCAAATAAGTTTAAATCAATAAATAAAATCTCCAAAATTTTCGAAATGCATGGGCGGGCGGGAGCTTATTCATTTTTTCACCAAAAATTATGCTAAACTTTAGGCGGGGATTGAAATCTTTTTTTGCTGATTTTCTCCTTGATTTTTTCAAACAACTATCATTCTCTCTTTATATATTAATAGATAATAATCTCAGTTTGTAAGAAAGATTGAAAATGACTTCATTTTATGTATATTTTCTAAATTTGGTCATGATTTTTTTATCAGCATCGTATACACGAATGATTCGTAGCTATTTAGATTTGGAGACTATCAGTACCTATAACGCTTTAACAATTATAAAACATTTCTCTTGATTATAAATATTTTTGAAAGTTAATAATTTTTTTATTTTTTATTTGATTTTTGAATATAATATATTACATTCATCATCTTTTGATGAGTTTCGATTAGATATTCATATTTCGTATATAAAATAAATAAATTTTATTTTCTTTATTATAAAATTAAACGATCTGCTAATACTAAAAAAAATTAATAGAACTATATATCAATTAAGAAAGTCATCTATAATATCATTGTATAATAATTAGAAAAGTTACTTAATATAAGATGAGTAAATCGTAGAAGTGAAAAATTTAATTTTAAATATAAATAATAATGCAATCCTTTAAAAAGTATTTAAATTTTAAATAAAAAAATTTTTCTTTTACATTTTTTAAGAATCTCAGTATAAATTTTTAATCACCACCTATATAATCACGGTGCACTAGTCAACATTATATGAAAATATTAATATATCCCACCAATATTATGTGAAAATAACAAAGTATTCATCCTAATAATAATGAACGCAAGTCGCAGGTATAATAGGATAATAGTAAAATAATGATTAATAGTCATAAATATGTTAGGAAATAATAAAACAATAATTAACAGTTCTTAATATGTGATGTTCCGTTTACGATGTTCAATAAATCAATGTTGATGATCCGTGATATATATTTTATAATTGACTCTGAACAACGTCCGAGATTATGTCCACATGACAAGAATGTTTCTATTAGACTTCCAACTTTGCCCGACGGGACTTGTGATAAAAAAGCTCAAAAATAAGTGATGTTCTGGATATTTTTAGGCCATCAATAACTTCAATCAGTTAAAATTAAAATCAAACATTAGTACACTGTACATTACAATGATATGGCTAGGGATGAGAATTCAATATAAGCACGGGAAACGTATTGTTCTTCTACCTAAGAGCTCACAATTATTTTATGAAGCGTTTGCAAACATTCCTTTGGACTATCAATCTTGAAATTGAATTTGTTCAACTTATGTTGTATTTATTTACACCTTATGCATTTCTATTTTCCTAGGTGCGTGCAAGTATGGAGAGAAAATGGCCTTCTTTTCAAAAGAATTGAGTAAGGGAAACCTCCTCTAAAACTCGAAGACACAGTTTGTCATCAAACCAGTCATTCAAAATTGAAACAAAATTATAAAATGAGAATCATACCAAGAAAAAAGGGCTGCATGAAAGAAAAGATCTCCTTTGATTGAAGAGGAATACCACGTGCTAAAACGTCTACCATTAAGAGATCGAAATTTTTCGATCTTGGCCACATGGAATTTAGAAGCTTTTCAATTTTAACGTCCCCTGATACATCCAGAGCAATAGAAAGATAAATTAAAAAAACACAGGATTTTAGTTATCATGAAAATTTATTTCCCAATACTCCCCACACATAGTTATGCATAACACGGTAAGCAGAGCGTTTTATGTTAAACAAACACGAGCCTAACATATGGTGCTGATACAAAACACAATGAAATAAGGATAGCCGAGCAACTTGAACATCACAAGACCCTCAAATAGCAGATGGGGTATTAAAAAAGTTCTTCTCTTTCAAGCTTTCAACAGTTTCTTTGACACATTCTTCGAGAGAAGTGAACTCAACCCCCAGAGATTTGGCCTTTTCTTTCGACACCTGGTACTTAGGTGCAAATGGCTTGTCATCCACACACCTGAACAAAAAGAAGGAAACCGATAACAAATCAACGTAAACTTCACAAATAAACAAAAAGAAATACTATCATGCTAGAATCATCAATAAAGAGTTGAATATTGTGATGAAAATCCTTGGATTCCCATAGAATATGAAATACAGAGTAAAAATATATATCACGGCAAGGACTTACTTTTGAGGGAGCTTGAGAGAAGGGTAAAGCCCACGCAATATGTTCACAATTTCCGACATGTGTGCAACAGTTTCCACCAGACAATACCTTCCATTAGCTGAAGGATTCTCAAATGCAAGAATATGTGCAAGGGCAACGTCTTTCACGTTCACCCAACCAAATGTAGCATTCGGGTAGGTATCTGCACCTGCGTGTTCAAAATGGGGATCAAAGTTACGGGCATAAAATTCTTAGAACGAAAATTCAAAGACCACAATTCTTTTAAGGGAGCTAAGCATTTGGTACACTAAGCAATTGGGCATTATATGTTTCATAGAGCAACATGTTGCAAGTAACTTGACAAACTAAAATCTCTTATTCGTTCATTTGACAACGTTTATGAATAAAAAATGTATAAAAGAATCTAATGTAAAGATATTGTAAGGAATGGATGACAAATTCAATAAAAGTGATACAAAAATTAAGTAATAATTGATTATAGAGATGAGATCTGTCTGGAAGGTGGAGGGACTAGGCTCTAAGCTCTTGTTACAAGGAACTTACCGTTTATCAAGTTCAAAATTGCAGCAGAACTTGTGTTAAGAGTTGGCTGCAATAATGGACCAATCACCATTGCTGGGTTTATGACGACCATGTCCATACCTCTCTCTTTCACAAATTTCCATGCAGCATCCTCAGCCAATGTCTTTGAAAGAACATACCATAGCTGGTAGATGCAATACGGAAAAAATAAATAAATGAAGGGCTATCAAGAACCAAATATAAAAAAAGTTGATCCAACGAGATTACCATTTTACGTGCATATACTAGCACAATCGGCATTATAAATGAAAAGAAAGTCAGATAGCGAAAATAGAACATTAACCTGCATATTTCTGCAGACCTCAGGGTTAGACCACCAGGTCTCATCCACTACAACTTCAGGCGTTCGAGGCTTGCCATTGAACGCAACTGCAGCTACAGAAGACGTCAAAACAATCCTTTTGATGGATGGTGCTTTTGCGCATGATTGAAGAACATTAAGTGTCCCCTTGACTGCAGGATCAATCAGTTCCGTCTGTGGAAAGTGAAAACTAAATTGAGAAACAACTCTTTGCCCACATGTCATGAAGTTAACAGAACAAACAAATAATTAAACAAGAACTACTAGAGATAATTTTCTCACACCCATTCAACCAAGTGAATAATAATCAATAAGGTAATCTAATATTTCTATCCTGGATGCAGTTTGAATTTAACATATTTTGATGATATTGATTCCCAGTAACTAATTTCAGTATGCAATCCGAAACATAGAGGCAACAAATAAAATTTATTGGGAAAATGGAAGAACCTGTGGATCTTTAACGTTATGGTAAAAAGGAGATGCGGTATGAAAAACGCATTCACAGCCATCAACTAAGGAATCAAAGGACCCTTCTTCAATTAAATTTGCTTTAAACAAGTGAAGTCTCTCCTTGGCTCCATCAAGATCAAGTAAGTGTTGTGTCTTCTTCGGATCACCTGAAAATAAGTTCCAATTTTTCAATATCAAACGAAGTATATAGAACACTAGGATTGGTATTACTTAAAACTTCTAGTGTTCAGCAATAACACCTTATCACAAAGGCGGTAAAGATGATGTATATGGGAGATCATATACGAGAATAAACGAACAATTACAAACGTTAATTTAGCATAGATGTCTTGATAAATTATATCTGAAATTTAACCTATATATAAAAGAAAGGAGCTAAACTCAATAGGAATTAGTAAAATCAATCAATTACACGAGAGAAAACTATGGAGTTTTCATGCAAATGTGATGCTTGCGCACTCCTGAGCTTATAATTTTCAACAGTAACTGAAAACACAAGAACAACTGAATTCATTCTTCCAGGAATCGGTATAATTATTCAAAAGAGATTGTTAAATTAAGAACAGTTAAACCTGGGGAATCAAACAAACAAAGGTATATATTTATATATGACTGTATAACAATAGTAGGACAAAGATCATCTCAAGGTTTCCATCTTCAACATATCTCTCGGCAAAACGAGACAGAAACACACAGGCCACAGATCATCACGCCAAATTTTCATCCATTTACGGCCCAATTTCTACTATAATTCATAGTATGCGACGAAATCTTTCGCAATTACACAAACAACACATCAGATCACTAACAAAACCATCAAATTCAATATTAGTACCATGATCGATTGCCAAAATACAAGGCGAAAACACAAACAAAAAGAAGGCAAAAGAATCGAGGAGAACTAACTGGGATCACGAACGGAGGCCTTGACAGTGTAGCCTTTTTGAAGCAAGAATTTGACCAACCAAGAAGCAATGTAGCCGGACGCTCCAGTTACGCAGACAGTCTTACCCTCACCGCTCATTGTGATTGTGATGATTCTTTAGAAAATTGTTATTATTGCTCTCTCTCTCTCTCTTTGCTCTTACCTTTCCTCTTTTGTTGGTGTACAAAACGTTGGTAAATGTGCAAAGCAGACGGAGTGTGACGATTTTATAGATGGGTTAGGTATGTAGTAGGTCCCAAGTGCTGTTCTAAGCTATGACGTCGTCATTTGCCTTTTCTAAGTGTGGTATCACTCAATGTTCAAATTTGACTTGGTCTTATAATTTAGGACGGTGTTAGAGATTTTAAAAGACATCTTAACATTCTTAAAATTGAGATTTTTTTTAAGATTTTAAGATTTAAAAGATTTTTTTTTAGAAATCTTAGATCACAAGGTACAATTTTACGAAGCCAACAGTTAGCTTCATAGTGGAGCCAATATTCTATATACAACAAGTAAATCCTACTATATTAATAAAATTATTAATATTATTTAAGTAATTAGACAATATGGTATGGTTTACTTGCTGTATATAGAAGATTGACTTCACTATAGAGCCAACTGTTGGCTTCATAGCAAAACTGACAATTTTGAATAAGATTTTCATTTATGAAATCTCAACAAATCTTAAAGAATATTAGTAAATCTCAGTGTCAAATATATTAAATATGTCATAGAGTTTTAAATATCTCAGCTGAATTCTTCACGATTTTTAAAAACCTTAAAAAGTCCAATTTAACTACACCAGAAAGTCCTAGTAATTCTTTAACAAATATCATATATGAATACACCCTCCTACCCTCCTAAGTTTATGGTAAGTAGGTTTTTCTTAGGAATCATATTTAAGAAAGTCCTAGTAATTCTATTGTTTGGAGACTTGTTGAGTTTTGATTGTAATAAAAATATATTGAGAGTTTTCTCTTGATTCTCCTAAATCGTTTACACTTTTGCTACGTAATTTGGTATCAACAGACCAGTACAATTCCTATACGATGTCGCCCAAAAGAACGATGTTGCCGACTACAAGAGCGACGCCATGATCGAGGTGTTGGGGTGCCAAATCGCAGATCTAACCACGATAGTCAAGGAGATTGAAGTAGCTCAACAAGCCGTTGTCGTACGTACTGGTTGAGATACTCGCGGGGCGCCCTGCTCTCAATCACATTTGTTGTTCTTCGGTGACGTTGATCTTGAGGACACCGTCTCTGAGCTAAATTCGTTCGGTGCAATGGCGGCGCAGGACGAGGGTCTGTTCGTCGATGATCGGCGTTGGATGTCATCGTTGAGGGTCAAGATCACCGAATTTTCTTGGGGCATAGAAGCTATCGAGTTCTTCGATGAGCAAGGGTTGGCCGAATATGAGGATCCGTCTCTTTTTCATGACGAAAGATTGATCGAATATGAGGGTTCGCCTCTTTTTGATGACGAGGGGTCGATCGAATATGAGAGTTTGCCTCTTTTTGATGACGAGTACCATATGGCTGAGAAACACTTGACAGGGTCATCGGGCAGGCTCTTGTTCTTCGTCGATCCTATTTGGCTGAGTCCTTTGATCGGAAAGCAGAGTTACTTCCCTCTATTTCCTCGAGCCGACGACGGCCCAATCTTCCGATACAAAGTGAATTTCATGCTCTATCAGAGTTGTTTTGGTCGAGACTATGAAGCAACTCAATCCTAAAGCATACCACCTTCGTTTGTCATCTCATATTCGCACCTCGGACGTCTTCCATGTCAAGCATTTGGTGCCTTTTCACGATGATAATTCCAATGAAGACGAAATTGTGCGGGATTTGAGGGATAATCCTTTTCATGGGGGTGAGAATGATGGAGACGAGATTGCGTTGACCTTTTTGGACAAGCATGGTCGTTTAGCAACGTTGGCTTAATTAATTTATTTTTTTTATTTAGTTATAACTATTAGTTCTAGTTTGGCACGGAGTATACTTAATTATAAGAAAAATATTTATTTTAGTCTTTTACTTGTTAGGAAGTTATTTAATTATTTAGTCTTTTATTTGGTAGGAAAGTTTATGGTAAGTAGGGATTTCTTAGGAGTCCTATTTAAGACTCTTAATTCTATTGTTTGAGAGTTAAGTTGAATTTTGATTGAAATAAAAATATATTGAGAGTTTTCTATTGATCTCACAAATCGTTTACCCTTTCGCCACGTTATAATTAATTATGTCAAATTACTTTTTTCATTTCCTTAAATGGGATACTAATATTTGAAAGTATACCATAACAAAATGAAGACACGATTTTATATCAAATTAAACCATTTAATATAGTAGACTTGATGACTGCAAACTCTACTTTTATCATGTTTGTTGTAGGCAAAGCGGTACTGGTAAAGAGAAAATAAGTTTTGTTATTAAATTATTTCGAAATCTAGTACACTGGCTTCATTATGACAAAAATAAGACTTAACTTTTATTTTACTTTAGTCACTGGGATATTAAATCTGGACTCAGTTTGATGATTTGGGTATTTTGCTTTTGTTTTTTTATTTTTGGGCCGGGCCTATTTTGTTTCCCTTGTCAATCTGCACCTTAATTAAAGGGAGTTGTTCCATATTGGGCCTATTTTCTAGCAACAACATAATATAATCTTCTTAATAATGCATAGCTCGTGCGATGCACGGGACACATATATTAAATGAAGTAATTTTCATAATGCTTGTACGTTTAGGCACAAAATAATAGCGTTGGATCATCAATTTTCCACATCTTTTAATCAGTGATGTTTATTTTAGCCAGAACGTTAACATGTTAATTAATATATTATTCCGCTAACACGTTATACTAATACAAATTTGATTTCAGAATATATATTTATTCGTTGATATAATAAAACATAAAAAAATTCTTAATTCTTGTTCACTATATAATACTCATTTACTGTTTTATTATAAAATTTGTTGTCATATAATGTCATAATTATTATTTACAAAAGTTATAGAAGTAGTCTTCTTCATATTAATTTATGTAATGAAATTTAAAATAAAATTTTGTGTATAAATGTTTACAAACTACACACACATATTTTTTTAGAATTCAATTTTGTGTATAAATGCATTAAATGTTTATATAAGAAAATTTTAAGGTATGCATTAAAATAAAACTTGATGCAATTTTTGATCTATTTATTTAAAATTTGAGAATATCATCTTCAAATATAAATATTTTTGATAATATGGGCCTGCAGTGCATTAGACAATCTAGAGATTCCTAATTGTTCGAATAAGATTTAAAAAAGTTTGAAGATGATCCTCAATTCACGGTCAAGAACGAAAAAAGTCGATCAAGTCTCATGTAATCTTGGCTATTGTTGATGNAAACAAAAAAAAAAAATAAAAATGAGAGAGAGTTGTCCAAGATCTTTATTTTAGTACAGAAAATATAGTGAGGGTGCATACTTATTGCTGCTCAATACTACTGTTGTCAGCAATACTATTGTAGTCAGCAGAAAACTTAAAACACATAGCCGACACCATTAATAGTTTTATGAGCTCCCCCTCAATTGAGCGACGCGACTTTGAAGTAGTTGGTCGATTTCAAGCTCTCAACAGTCTCTTTAAGCCCTTGGTCAACAGGAATGAAGTTAATTCCCAGAGATTGTGCCCTTTCTTTTGAGACTAAGTACTTGCTCGCAAATGGCTTGTCATCCGCACACCTGTTTAATTTTCAGCCCCAAGATTTAAATTCAAAAGCTTTATACTATAACTCAATCAATCAAATAACTAAAAGTCCTTGTTATTTCATTTTAGGATGCAAATGTAAATTGTTTCAGCTGTTACTAATTATAAATCTGTTTCTTTTGCAAAGAGTGCACCATCAATGTATGTGCTTACTTGGTCGGAATAGGAAGTTCAGGGTAGATTTGACGCATGATCTCGACAATTTCAGAGTAGTGTGCAACCCTCTCTACAGTAAGATACCTCCCGTTGGCAGAAGGATTCTCAAATGCAAGAATATGAGCTAATGCAACATCTTTCACATTCACCCACCCATAAGTTGAATTGGGGTATGTCTCAGCACCTGTATAAAATTAAAATTAAAATTAATATTCCAAGTTCAAAATTTAGAAAATTTTGATTTTCAAACATTTTTATCACAGTTGTTTAACGAAAGAAATAAGTAATCAGTCACCATTAGCGAGGTTGAGGATAGCTTCACAACTTGTGTTGAGGGTAGGCTGCAAGAGAGGACCAATCACCATAGGTGGGCATATCGTCACCAAATCGATACCTTTCTCTTTCACAAACTTCCACGCGGCCTCCTCCGCCACCGTCTTCGACAGCACGTACCATTTCTGAAACAAATTTCACTTCACACTAGTTAGACTCTGATATTTCAATTACCATTTTTCTTTTCTCATAGATTGGAAAAGAAGAATTAAATTTAAAAATAGAATTACCTTGGCATTTGCGCACCATTCAGGGTCGGACCACCAAGTCTCGTCAATAACAGTGTTGGGGCCGCGAGGGGTATCATTGTATGCGACTGAAGCTATGGATGACGTCAGCACTACCCTCTTGACCGTTGGTGCTTTGGCCACTGACCGGAGAACATTCAGTGTCCCTTTCAACGCCGGATCAATCAGCTCCGCCTGGCGAAAACCATGTATAATAAATAACATTATAGTTTTAAGCATAATAATATTAACACTATATATTAATAGTTCTAAGCCATTGAATTGAATATTAATAAATAATGATATAAGATGAAATAGTAGGAACCTGAGGGTCTTTAATTGCATGGTAAAATGGGGATGCAATGTGAAAAACACCATCACAACCAGCGACTACAGAGTCAAAAGAGCCTTCTTCGAGTAAATTTGCTTTCATCAAGTGAAGTCTCTCCTTGGCTCCTTCAAGGGACATCAAGTGCTCTGTCTTCTTCGGGTCATCTGCAACATTAATCAATTTCTCCATATTTATTCCATTTTTTATAATTATAACACGAAAAGGGATTTTATGTAATTTATTCGGAGCCTAAAACACAAAAAGGATTCGAATACTAACTGGTGTCACGAACGGATGCCTTGACTGTATAACCCCTCTCGAGCAAGAACTTGACAATCCACGAGGCAATGAAACCTGATGCTCCTGTTACACACACTGTCTTCATTATTGCAACCTAAAAAGTAGTCGCTCTTTCTCAACCTGCTTTAATATTCTCTATCTTTTGTGTGCTCTCTCTGTTTGTGTGTTTCAACCATGTTGAGTGACCATGGCCTTTTATAGAATGTGATTGGGGACCAAATTGTAATTTCGTCCTTCAACCGTTTTGGGTTAGTAAAATCACGAAATGGCCCAATAAAAAAAAAGAGGCCAGAAATTTTGGAACTCTATATTGTTTCGAGCCTTTTGTACTGTGCTAAGATCCGAAAATTTATTACAAAATCAGACATAATTCAAACCAAAAGCCCACTGATGTGACGTGCCTTGGAAGGTGTGGAAGATGAAAATTGTGAGTTTGTGACTTTGCAGAGTGGGGAAATAAAGTTGATTGTATTTCAAAATATTTTTAATATCTATAAAGATACATATGTATTCGTACATAAACTACTAGTACAACATTCGTGATTAAAGAAGTGCTAGTAAAAAAAGTTATACTTGGGTTCTTTAAAAAGGATGTTAGAGAGATTTTTTTTTTTAGTTTAAATTTAAATATTTTTTCAATTACAATATTATTTATATTTAAAATGTGATTTTTCACTTGTACGATTTGCCTATTTGATATTATAATATTTTTTTAATTCATATGTACTGAATTTATAGTTAATTTCTTTTATTGATATAGAATTTTATTGATTTTTAGTTATTATTAATAGATGATTAGATTTATAATAATAAAATAAATTTAGTTATTTTATATATGCAATATGGATATCAAATTGAAACTCATCAAAAGATAATTAATTTGATATATTATATATGAAAAACTAATAAAAATAAAAAAGTTATCAATTTTTAAATATTTTTATAATTTAAGTTAGTTAACTGATTTATAATTTTAAAAGTCCGATTATGTATGGATAGAATCGAGGTATGCATCGACTACTTGAAGCATTAGATAAATTGACGCATAGTATTACGAAGTATCAAAATTCAAATATAAAATTATGAAGCAAATCCGAACATTCAATATTTACATAATGGGTTATCGGAAACTATAATAAGATTATCTAAATCCCCGCATTGAAATAAAAATAGATAATGAAGCTTGACTTAAATAATTGTATCATAATTTCCACCTTATTTCTACGTGTGACCAAATTATGAAAGCTCGATGTTTCGACAGAATAATAAATCATATAGAAAATAATGTGATTTATCATTATTAATCTTGTATTATTGTCACACAACGATTTAAATTTCCCAAGGCGGGTCGGCAAAATAAATAATCGCTCCTTTTTTGGACCCATAAAAAATGCAAACTAACTTGGAAAATCCACCGTTGGATTGACTCTGGCTCTTAAGATCGAGCCACCTGTTGTAAAATTTTTCTCGAGACGTGGATGCTACTCCCTCTATTAGTGGTTGTTGAATTTTCTTTATGGTCCAGCCACGTAGCACAATATATTTTCTAAAAAGCCTGTCTCTCTTTCTAAATTCCAATCGCGTCAAGTTTTTTCTTTTTTTTTTTCTTTTTTCTTTTTTTAAATGATAGACTTTCATTAAAAGAAAAACACATAATTACAAAATAGAAGACAGTTAAACAGCCGAATAAGTCAGCTATATAGCTGAATCTAGTTGGGAAGACAAACTTCATTAGCAGAAAGCCCGAGACAGCCTAGAACTAACCCAACTGATCAAGCTCAAACTTACATTATTTCCAGTTGGATAAATTCGAGATTTGATTTATTTTTAGGAAATAGATTATAATTTTTTTTTAAAAAAAAATTTGTGCTTGAAATTATGTAAACAATGTGATTAGCTTGTATTATTTTTACACTATTTTTTTTTTCTTTTATATTTTGATGAAAAATTCGACAGTGAAATATTTTAATATAAATTCAAACATATATTCTAATGATATAACTTCTATTGAAATTATTCCAACAAAAATTATAACAAAATTATTTCATTGGAATAAGTTTTCAATTGAAACTTTTGTTGGAATTTGATGACTATATTGATAAGATTTGAGTGGAAAACATATGAAATAAATTTCATCAATTATATTTTTACCCCAATACCACATTTCAAATTGCATTACAATATTTCATTTGAAATAATTAAACATCAATCTAGAAGTAAAGTAAAGAATTCTTCATACTTGTAATGAGTCTTTTATGATTGATATGAAAAAATTAAGCTCATTAGACATTATGATTCATTAAACTAGAATTATTGACTCACCATATTAGAACTATTCACCTGATAAATTACCTATCGAATGAATGCATTGACGGCAGTAATTTGCATAAAAGTATTACTAGTATTCGATCATGTGCACATACACACAGGGGCCGATGTACATTCATGCTGGGGGGCCATAGTCCCCTCAAACTTTTTTTATTTCCTTAGAATTATGTATATATAATATATAATAATATGTATTTTAATTGTTTTGCTCCCTTAAAATATAAACTAAAGTAAATAATATATTAAATAAAAAAAAGTCAAACAAAATAACTTTTTTTTAGGCGCACGATTCAGACTCTTTTCCTTTAATAAGCAGTAAGCATATATAATATAATAAATTAAATTAGTTAATTATTCTGTAAACCATTAAACAAACAATTAAAGTAAACCATATAAAAGGCAAAAGAAGTTCACATTTCGGCTACAGAAAATTTGAGAGAGCACGACTCGACGGACGACGAGCAGTCGAGCNTAGGATTTGAGCATTCATCTTCTTCCGATCGGATAATTGTATTTGTAAGTACTTTTCTTATACCTTTATTTATGAAATGTGATATTATCTATGTGTTCCTTTTAGTCATTTAGCGTTTAATCAAGTTAAATGTATGACCCTGCAGGTTTCAGGTTTCCTCTTCGGCTTGAGCCTCATTTGAAAAATTTATATATATATATTGAAAGGCAATTAAATGGCTCATGGCTATTAGGTAGTAAAATTTTTTAATTAAAACCTTTTTTTTTTTAAGTCTAAAATTGCAATTTTATGTCTTGTTGTTAAGTATATGTCATTATATATAAAAAAAATTGTCCCCCCCAATTTATTTTTCTAGATCCGCCCCTGCATACACAGATGGTTAAATTATCATAAGTTATATGTATGTATATAAAATTAAAAATATAAGTTAGATAGTAGTATTATATTTTAAAAATTCTGTCATTAATTAAAATGAACAATATAAAAGTATTCAACTTCATCACTATATTGATTGCATAAAATAAAATAGATAATGTATTTTTTATACATTTGAGAGATCCTAACCTATTAATTATATTAAAAGTATTATTATTATTATGATTATTTATGAAACTTTAAGATGTTTGGTTATACTACTAAATCAAATTAAAATAATAATTAAAATTTTTAAGATATTTGGTCAATATTACTTAAAAACTGAATTATCGTGATTTTCGCCAATTAAAATTATTCTGATTCGATTAGTATCCAGACAATGTAATTAGTATCACAAAAATGATTAATACTAGCCAGTAATGGTTTTTGGTGGGAAAGTGTCACGTAGATATAATTAAATAGGTTTTATTTAATGTTTAGCCAGCAATTATATATACTAGTATTCGACCACACACATTTGCACATATATAAATAAAGTATTATTTGTTATTTGCATGCAAAAAATATTAAAAATTATAAGTTAAATAATTATATTATATAATTTTAAACATAGAATATTATAAGTTATATTTATGCACATAATATCAAAACTTTAAGTTAGATAATGGTATTATGTTTTAAAATTTGATCATTGGTTAAAATAAATAGTACATTTGATTTCATATGAATCATTATATTAATTGCATAAAATTTAATAAATAATATATGTTTAGAATTTTGAGGGATCATGACCAACTAATTAACTGAAAAATATTAACATTATTATAACAATTGCTTATACAATTTTTAAGGAATTTTACTATGACATTAAAACAAATTATTTTATTTAAAAAACAATCACTTAATTAGATAAAAAAATATGATATTGATTTTAGAATAAATAACTTGAGCAAATTGTTTTTACAATATAATATTTTATGTATATGTAACTTTCATATATTATTTAGTGTAAAATATAATTATTAATTTTAATAATAAATATTATATGATTCAATAAAAAATATAATTATTACTTAATTAAAATAAAATATAACGGTTTTATTCTTAATTAACCAAAAAAAATAGTGCAATAAAATATTTTATCATTAACGAGATATGGTGGATTAATGCCACATAGGTAATATTTATTAGGTTTTATTTATTATAATTTATTTAATGATTTGCCACATAGGTAAAATTTATTAAGTTTTGTTTAGTGACTTGCTAGCAAATATATATACTAGTTTTAACCCGTGCAATTGCACGGTAAGCAATATGATAGATAAAATAAATAATAAAAATTATAAACAATAGTAAAAATCATAACATAATCATCTATATAACAATAGTAAAAATCATAACATAATCATTGGGAAAAAAGTATTAAGAAAGAAACTCTTAATATTATTATACACGAATTTATATACAACGTTCGTGGTCTTCGTATCATCAAAATTTCCATTACAACAAATCATTACCTCCAAACCCTCCGACTTGTAACTATAGAAAGCGCCACGTACAATTGTCCATGACTAAATACATGGCTCTTCAGTAGTAGGCCGACGTGCAACAGAGACTGCCCTGACTCTTATTGATTGTCATAGCATAGGAAACCATGAGCGGGAACTATCTGCGCTGAAACTTGAAAGGTACCCTCAAATAAGATGGTATGATTGTGAGCCTAGGAATAAGAACATTATCACCAGCTCTGGCATCAGTTAAAATTCTACATTCGAGGACATGGCTGTTGAGCTTAGTAATAACCGAACGTGTACCTGCTGACCACAAAATTCGGACAACAAAAACATATAACTCGAATTTTTACAAAAGTCAAAGATAATATAGATGATAGATCAAATTTTGATCAACGGTACCGTTGCACAACCCCATGGAGTGATCAATATTTCTAAGCAACATCACTGGAGTGACGACCTTCAAGTGCAATTTATGATTCGGAAGTTCTGAGCACTTAATCTCGTTGAGAAATTCAAGAGTATGAAGATCCTGAAAAGAGTCATATCCAACGTCTGATTTGCAAGGGGTGTCCGAACTCAAATAAGTCCTTCCCTCGGATGAGTTCAGTGAGCTCATGTACTCGTTAACGGACTCAATGACATCAACTATGGGAGCGTAATGACTATATTAATCACATAGCTAAGATCGTAGCCCGAACTCCTAAACATCGGGTAGGTACTCTCAACAATAGAAATTAGACATTTTGATAATATATTTTAGAATTACCATTCGTGACGTTGTTTAACAACGATGTCGAAGGAGCATTTTCATCGTTGTCTTTTGAAATGTCAATTAAAGACAGTAAACCGCTCCAATAAGCATTTGTGATGTGATTTATGGAACTATTTTGAGACGATTGTTGATAATTTAAAAATGAAACACCACAACATTAAAAATTAACTAACAGTCAATATATAAAGGACATAATACAAAAATTGTTATAATTAAATGAAAGTAATGATGTTATGCTATATATAACAATAAAAAAATATACCAGCTTCTTGAATGATAGAATCCGGTCTTTGGAACGAAACTTATACATGTAATGGTTTTACTTGTGTAAATGATTTAATCTTATACTACAAATAGTCGAGGTCGATTTTATTACTAAATATAATTTCTTGTACTATATATTGTATTATATTTTTTTGGGCCATTTATTTAAAACATGTGAGCCCAAAATTTTAAAAGGCATAACATTTGAATAATTAAAAATCAGGTAAGTTTTTAAACAACACTGTCTTTCATTTTTTATGTTATTTGATTTTCATTCAATGAATTTAATAATCTTCTACTCATTATTAAGATTTTTTAATTATAAATTGTAATTTGATCTATGACAGGATAAATTTGTACAAATTCGTAGTCAATTTCTAAAGGTGTGTTTGTATACAAAAAATACTCAACCCATGCTCAATTTATACTCAAAATCTAACTCAACTTTAACTCAACTACACTATCATCAATATTATCAATATAATTAAATATTATCAACCAATTTTTCTTACACATCACATCATTCATCAACTCGCATAATTTAAATTAACTATCACTTCTCATAATCTCTCTCATACTTTTACATCAAATCAATTTTAGTTATTTTATTTTAAATATTATTTTATAATAAAATCAAAAGTCTGGTTTCAAAATTAACTATGGTTAACAAAAAAACTCATTTTTGAGCAGATATATTCGTATATGTTCGTCTAAATCCTTCCATAATATATTATAATATTAAAATATAATGTGGATTAGGAAAAATTGAAAGATATGCCCTCTAACTTGGAATATATACCATTTTTGCCTTCGATTTTAGAAAAAAAATTCTACTAACTAATCAAATTTAAGATATTGTCTACAAACTAATCAAATTGGGCACCCAGTTCGATATCTTCATCAAATGATAGACATTGCAGCCATTTCGAGTTAGCTTGAGTTGGCAAGGTTTGTTGGGCATTGTAGTCTTATTAGTTCTCACTTCCCAAGGCCAAATTCATTGGATAAATCATTTTCACAGTGGAAATGGTGGTATGGAACATGGTCGGACATGGGTGCCAATGCCAATGATCTTATTATTATCATGTCACGTCCGAATTGCACCATTATGGCCTCCAACACCAAATCTATTATTCCCTTCTCCGCCCCTCCTACGTTATTTAGAAATGGGGAAATATGATAAGAAAATTGTCCTTAAATTGGAATAAATCGAATCCACCACGAACTGCCTTCTGCCTCGACTTTCGATGACTTGCAATACGCTGGGAAGACCTGACAGAAAAATCTTCGACGCTGAAGTTAGTACTCGTTCATAAAAAATAGTGAGAGTACTGTATATTTGGTGCATATATATTCTGAGAAAAGCTGACCACTCTCTATGTACTTAAGTGTCTTGTTGCCCAAATAGAGTTTTTGATAGGAAAGAGATCAAACCGTATCCACTTTTCTAACTTAACACGTCTCTAGAATCTTAGTCTCCTTAATGAGATACATTTTATAGTAGTGTAAGACGATCTCAACCCGGTTGAATGTCCTTGACCAGTCCTCGATCGATTCAAAGACCTGCAAAATAGCGACGGAAGTTGTCCTGGCGTAGAAACTCCGACACTCAAGTAAGTGAATAGTGATGGAGAAGATGATGAATAGTATGAATTGCATATAATTGTATGTATAAAAGAGTGCATAGAGTGTAAGTAGTCATACATCAACCCTTTATGTAGGAATGTTTAACTTATTGCCCAAAACTGCCCGACTGGGCTGCCCGAGTGCCCGAGCTACCTATTTGTACTACTCAAGTGCCCGAAACTTACAAATTTTGTTAGCCCACTTGGTCCTATCCACGTGTTCATCTTATCCTCATTATATTCCTTCTTATCGATTTTGTAGTATGTTCTGACATTCGTCATATTTTCATGCATTATAAGTGATATATTGTGATATTTAGACGTGTTTAACTTGGGATTGTTTGATTTTCGTGCGATTGTCATTTAGATGTTTGATTGTTTGTACTCAAACTTTGTATTTCTTCTGATATGAGAATCCTATCATTTCAAAAAAAAAAAAAAAAAAAAAAAATGTGGGATTGTGCACCATTTTGTTTTATTTATTAATCTATGATAGAGGTACATTTGTCGTTGGTTTTGCAGGAAATGTTCCAAAAAAAGCGATGAAAATGTAATTAGGACGAAAAACGACGAAAACAAGGTGCAGTTGAAGACACACGACTCGTGTGGGTCACTGACACGAGTGGTGTGGCTGGAAAAATAGAAAATTTTGCTACGCTTTTTCATTGTGTGGACTCACACGAGTCGTGTGACCGGTCGTGTGACCGGTCGTGTGTGTCTGGATGATATATATATATCAATTGGATGAATTTTTAAAATAAGAATATGAAACCCAATCCTATCCACTAAATAGGGTACAAAATATTGTATGGCAAAGATATATTTTTTTATTTTTTTTAATTATTAAAATATCAATTGACCGTCGACGTTGACTGTTGACTAGAAGCGTTGACCATGAGACCTACGCTGGATTTGACATCAATTAACTAGGCATCATGTATAAACTAAATATGCATTATGTGTAAACTAAATATGCATCATGTATTAGCTAAATATACATTATCTATGAAATAAATGTGCAGTCTTGAAATCGATAGTGTCCGGTCAACGCAGTATCAAAATACGCAATTGAAAAAAACTAAGTATACATGTATAAACTTAATATCAATTATGTATGAAACAAATATGAACTATGTTTGTCAGTTTTGAGACCAAGTATAAGAAATTCATATGCAATTAAAACTAAATAAGAAATGAGACTAAGTATAATAAATTCATATGCAATTAAAACCAAATAAGAAATAAGTATGGAATTCTGTATAAACTAATATTCATTACATATGAACCAAAGAGCTTTAAAATACTCAGTTGTTATCGACTAAGTATGTAATTAGCTTTTAATTAAATATACATTACGTATGAACTAAATTAACATTATATATTAAAAATGTACAATCTTCAAATTGACAGTGTTGCCATTCAACGGTCGTCGGCAGACAGTCAGTGTCGGTCAATTATTTTTTTATTCTATAATTAATTTTAATATAATAATTAATATTTTTATTATGTAATCAAAGTGAATTTTAATTAACTAACATGAGCCGTTAATTTCATATAAATTAATTATTAGAATTGAGCATAAATGGTGGTACTAAACCCACCCCTATATATACCCCATATGTAGTTTTTTGTTTTGGTTGAATACTTTACATGTATCTTGAATTACAAACCTAATGACACATTATTCAGTCAAAATATTTCACTGAATTGTGGAATCATGGGCATGCTTGTTTATGAAATAATTTGCTTAAAATGAGTTATTTTGTTAAATTTAAAAAATTGTGGTATGGTTAGTTGTTAGTGAGATTTTAATAATATATTAAAATAATATTTAAAATAAAATAATTATTATTGATTTGATGTAAAAGTAGGAGATAAATGATTGAAAATGACTGGAAATGATAAGTAGTTAAAATTATGTGAGTAAATGACTAGTGAATTAAAGTTGATGTGATATATAAGAATGATTGGTTTATAATATTTAATTATATAGATAATATTAAAAATAGTGGAATTGAGTTAAAGTTGAGTTAGATTTTTAGTATGAAATAAATGTCAACAAATTATTCATAAACAAGTAAGTGCCTCAAACATAAGCGTAATATTGTTCTTCAATTAAAAAATAATAATGAAATAATACACACCAAAGTTAATTAAATAACGGAATTTTAATGGAATATTCCATCTTCGGACCGTCTCAGTAGCAGAAACAGAGAACCTCAGTTTACCCCGTTTGGTCATCTTCTTCACAAGTGGACACACGTTGTCCAATCACTCGTCGGCCTCAGGATACCGGACAATAATGACACGTGCCTGGCCCACGAATGAACTCATTATCAATTGCTATAGAGGCTTTTTAAATTATTTTCCGATTAAATCATTTTATTGTTTGTTTTCCCGTTCCAAACTTTTGTATGGCTCTTTTATTTTACGTATTTGGGATAGGCTTTACTTTGAGCCGGTCATTTCAGGGCTCATTCTGCACCACCCATGGAGCCAATTGGATTTATTAATAAAGCTGTGATCGCATGTGATTGATTAAATTGAGTTATTTTGTTGTAAAAAAAAAAAAAATTGAGTTATTTTGAATAAATTTAATTAATTAGAGGATTGGGTGATAGTTTGAGTTTATAATTAAATAATACTAGTACGAAACCCTTGTACTATAAGAATGCAAGAAAAAATAATTTGAACAAAAAAATAAAATAGTTTAGTTATTGTAAGAATATAAAAAGTAAATAAATGTAGTTGTAAAACAACTACATACATTGGTATTTTAGTTTAAACTCTTAAATTTTTTTTGCACACAATATTATTAGTTCTCTTTTACATTTTTTTCAGCCTTGTCGGAGCACAAAACTTTCAAGCCCTGCATGTTCTCAACGTGAGATATGACGACATATAGTTGTTCATGATTGAAAATAGATTTTAGTAGAAATAGGCCAACATTAGATAATGTTAATATGAGAAAACAATACATGCCCATCCACAACACAAATCACCATAGTTTACCGCATTTTGGGCAAATTTAGCATATGCGTAAACCATACTCGTAAATAAGGGACACGAATTCGCCATGTTTTTTTGTTGTAGTAATGTCAACAATATAATTGAACGATGTTGTCAATTATTTTGCATGATGTGTACTCTCATCAGCTCAGATAAAAAATAATCGTACAAGTGGTTCATTTTATACATATTAAGTGTTTAGTAAGATATTAGTCACTTTAAAAAACAAATAGGAAAACATAACATGTTAACATTAATTTTGTAATATTATTATTAAAAAAAGAATAAAAAAATATAAATCATCACAACTAAATGAATTATGGTATCATGGGTAAATCACCCAAATTTAGGCATTTGATTTTTTTTATTTATTTATTTTTTATATTGTGTTAAATCATGTTACGAATTATGTTGAAGTTTTTGAAGTGTGAAGAAAGGTATTACCACATAGGTAAATCAATTGACATATTAGATGAATCAATGTTGAAATGATAAAAAATGACACTCATATGTTGGTTTTAAGAATGGTACAAATTAAATAAGTGTATAAAATTAAGAAATAAAAATTGAAAAAAATACACCGTGTACATCTAACACCATCTCTATATATTCGTGCCACTAATTATAATGAAAAAAGGATAGAGATTTATTGGTTTTTTCATGGATCAAAGATGAAATGGGATCTTCTTTAATATTATTGAGCATAATATTATAAAGTTGGGAAGGTATTTGGTTTCCCAAGTTAAGAAGATAATGGACAAAAATAAATGTGAATTACCAGGTTAATAAAAAGAATAGTTATGAATTATACCAAGCCTAACTCCAAACCATAATTTTTTGCACAAACCAAATTACGAAGCACAAATATTTGTCAAGTCAGCATCCAAAGCGTGCGAGTCTTCCACTTAGGCTTATCATAATTTGAATTAATATATAAAGGGAGATCAAGTTGATTTAATTCAAAATTAGGGGATATGTTGTTGAAAATAATATATATTTATAAATATGAGTAGATGAATAATAATCAATGTTGATCTAATATGTAAGAATGATTGATTGATATTATTTAATTATATTTATAATATAGAAGAAAGTTGGATTTGATTAAAATTGACTTAGATTTTGAGCTACAAGATATAAAACAAATTATTTGACCCATTTGTTTTGAAGTTGAGTGTGGTTTGTGTTTTGTCTTTGAAAAAAGTGTTGGAAATCGGGTATAAAAATTACACGGGAATCCTACGAACTGATATGTATTTTTTTTTTCAGTTCTTACAAATAATCTAAAAATAGAAAATTACAATTGAACTGAAAAAATAAATTACAACTGAAAAATAAATTAAAACAGAAAGATTTTAGCCGAGGCGAGTAATACTCTTTCCGCAAGAAGAATACGCCCCGTGTGGCAGCTAAAGGTTCAGGCGTAACTTCCCCAAAGATACAACGACAAACATCTCTAAATCTGTAGCACACCAGATTTACGAGCTCCGACGAACTGAAATGGAATCGAGAATTGAGCACTAAAAATAAAAATATATATATATAATATTTTTATTTCTTTTTCTTTCCTTTTCTCACGTTTTTTTTTTTCTCTCTTCCTTTTCTTTTTCTCTCCTTTTCTCTTCTTCTCTCTCTTCCTTTCCTTTTCTTTCCTTCCCCTTTCTTTCTCTGCGTGTATTTCTGTCCCATTCACATCAAATGAACAAATGCTAATTATAGAGGGAAATGTAATCATCTTACCATTAGTTAAAATGGTTGTTGAAAGAATAAAAATAAGTTGTTGGAAGAATAAGAATAAGTTGTTGGAATATTAGGAAGAATATTAGTTTACAAAATTAATTTAAACTCAATTATTACAATCCCCACATGAGTTTAAATTAAATGTATATAATAATGTGCTCAATCCTCACAAAACTCTATTACATCAGAAAAGGTAACTTTTGGCTTTGAATCTTTCTTAGTAAACATCATCGGATGCACTGGCGGACTAGTGGACATAATGCTTTGAACTATTCCTCCATAGTGTACACCTAGACAATGACATTCACACAATAGAGTCTTAACTCCATTCCGTTATATCGTTGTGTCCGTTTTGGCCATGGACAACACAATGGATTCATAAGTGTTTACATTTGAAGCGGCCCACACTTCACACTTATATAGATGACCTCCCTATCAAGAGTATCCTGTATTATTCCACCTTTACAAGGTTAGGGATTCATTAAAAGTCCACATGACTTACCCTTACCACAATCAACAGGTCATCAGCACTTGGAGTGCTCTAGGGAATAGCTTTGGATATTCATATGTTCCAAGTGCTCAACTGAATTTTCATAGCTTAGTGTTCCTTTTGAACCAAGTTTGTGGGATCTCCATTCAGCATGGTAGGGTTACCACTATGATCATTCTTTACATTGTGGGTTTTTAAGCCCATTCCCTCTAGCAAAACTACCAATTGATCTCTATTCAATCATTTCGTCAAAGGATCAGCCAAATTTTCCTTAAACTTCACATAGTCAATGGAAATAACACCATTTGTGATCAATTGGCGTACGGTATTATGTCTACGAAGAATATGTCTAGACTTACCGTTATACAAGTTGCTTTGCGCCCAACCTATAGCAGCTTGGCTTTCGTAGTGAATCATCACAGGCGGCAAAGTCTTATCCCAACACGGAATATCGGATAAAAAATTTCTAAGCCACTCGGCTTCTTCACCAGCTTTATCTAAAGCTATGAACTCCGATTCCATCGTTGACCGAGCTATACACGTTTGTTTTGTGGATTTCCACGAAACTGCACCTCCTCCAATACAGAATACATATCCGCTAGTGGAGCGAGAATCTCTCGAATCCGATATCCAGCTTGCATCACAGTACCCTTCAAGTACGGCTGGATATCTCGAGTATTTTAGCCCGTATTCAAGGGTGTACCTCAAGTACTTAAGTACCCTTCTCAAAGCATTTCAATGTTCATGACTGGGATTGCTCGTAAATCTTCTCAACTTATTCACTGGGTAGGCCAAGTCTGGTCGTGTACAATTCGTCAAGTACATCAGACTCCCTATTATCCGTGAATATTCTAACTGAGCCACTGGTTGACCTTTATTGGTTACCAAATTTATACTAAGATTAATGGGTGTCTTACACCTAGACTGTGCACCGTCATAGGTATCAAATTTCTTGAGCACTTTCTCTACATAATGAGATTGTGACAAGACAATTCCATCTTGGGTTCTGATAATCCTTATTCCAAGAATAGCATCAGCCAAACCCATATCTTTCATGTCGAAATTTCTTTTCAACATTCTTTTCGTATCCATGATCACTTCATGGCTACTCCCCATGATCAACATATCATCTACATATAGACATACAATCACAAATGCATTTGATGTACTCTTGACATAAACACATTTGTCACATTCGTTGATTTTGAAACCATTTGACAACATCACGTCATCAAATTTCAAATGCCATTGTTTCGGAGCTTGTTTCAGTCCGTACAAGGATTTGATCAATCTACACACCTTTCTCTCTTGTCCAGGTGCATCAAACCCTTCAGGTTGTTCCATGTATATTTCTTCTTCCAATTCACCATTTAAAAATGCCGTCTTAACATCCATTTGGTGAATCTCAAGATTGTGCAAAGCAGCAATCGAGAGAAGCACTCTTATCGACGCTAAACGCGTAGCTGGTGAATATGTATCAAAGAAATCATACCCTTTATTTTGTTTAAAGCCTTTGACCACCAAACGTGCTTTAAACTTATCAATCGATCCATCAGCTTTATATTTCTTCTTTAGGATCCACTTGCATCCTAAAGGTTTACAACCATCAGGGAGATCAACCAACTCCCAAGTATGGTTCTGCATAATGGACTCGATTTCGCTATTTACAGCTCCTTCCCAGAGTGGTCCATCTGGGCTGGACAGAGCTTCCTTAAGGGAACTCGGTTCATCGTCCAACATGTACGTAATAAAATTAGGTCCAAACGTTTTTGCCGTTTTTACCCTTTTGCTACGTCTCGGTTCTTCAGCAGTACCCTCCGGTACAGAACCACTAGCAGTTTCATATGTTCGTTTATTAGAACTAGATTCTGCTCTTTCCTTCAGAGGAAAAATATTCTCGAAGAATATAGCATTCCTCGACTCAATTGTGGTACCAACAGATACCTCTGGATTTTCTGATTTATGAACCAAAAATCTATATGTTGTACTATTGTCCACATATCCAATAAATACACAATCGACCGTCTTTGGCCCGATTCTCATTTGTTTGGGTTCTGGTACTGAAACCTTAGCCAAACACCCCCACACTTTCAGGTATTTATAAGACGGCTTACGATTTTTCCACATTTCGTAAGGAGTCTCATCTTTTCCTTTAGGTGGTATTTTATTCAGGATATGATTTGCTGTTAAAACAGCTTCCCCCCACATGTTCTGTGGTAATCCTGAATTTATCAACATGGCATTCATCATTTCTTTTAACGTACGGTTCTTGTGTTTAGCAACACCGTTCGACTGTGGAGAATAAGGGGTTGTCGTTTGATGAATTATGACATATTCAGAACATATTTGTTCAAAAGGAGCTATATACTCCCCACCCCTATCACTTCGGATTATTTTAATCCTCTTGCCGAGTTGATTTTCAACTTCGGTCTTATAGATTTTAAATGCTTCCACAGCCTCGTCTTTGCTTCTTAACAAATATAAGTAGCAAAACCTTGTGCAATCATCGATAAAAGTAATAAAATACTTTTTACCAGTTCTTGTTTGCACACTTTTCATATCACATACATCAGTATGGATTAAGCCTAATGGTTCATTACTCCTTTCCACCGAGTGAAAAGGCAACTTAGCCATTTTTGCTTCAATACAAATTTCACATTTTGTATTTGTCTCAAATTTAGAAATAGGAATTAATTCTAAATTCATCAACCGTTTAATTGCATTTAGATTTACATGTCCCAATCTAATATGCCATAAATTAGAGCACTCAACGGTACAAACAGAAATATGCTTTTCATTATCAACGGTTACACGGCTCATGGCCATTACATTCATTTTGAACATACCCTTTTCGAGATAACCACGACCAAGGAAATTCCAAACTTGCAACAAACTTCTTAGCATCAAATACCAGCCTAAATCCATGCTCAACAAAAAGAGATCCGGAGACCAAATTCTTGCGGATGTCTGGGACATGCATAACATCCTTAAGCTTCAACTCCTTTCCAGAAGTCAGCTTCAGCACCACAGTGCCCACTCCAGCCACATCAGCCGTGGCGGAGTTTGCCATGTAAAGTTTCCGACTCTTAGCAGGAGTGTATTCAGAAAACACCTCCTTATCAGAACACACATGACGAGTGGCACCAGTATCGATGTACCACCCCCTTGGGTTATCCATCATATTGGCTTCAAACACCACAACCGACATATCAAAGTCGGTCAGTTCACCCGGTACAGGGCCGTGTTCAGCCACAAGGGCACTCGGTTTACCTTTCCTTGGCCCAGCCTTCTTTAGCCTCTTGCAGTCTTTAGCCATATGGTTCGGCTTTCCACAATTATAACAAGTTCCGGTAAACTTCCAAACCTTGGCAGGCTGCTTCCCTTTGTCTAGGGACTTCCTCTTGTTCGAATTGCCTTGCTCTATCAAGTTAGCACGAGCCTCCATCATCGGAATTTTTCCCGATGAATTAGGATTGTCCTCCTCAATACGAAGACGAACAATCAAGTCTTCAAGACTCATTTCCTTCCTCTTATGTTTGAGGTAGTTCTTGAAGTCTTTCCAACCCGTCGGCAGTTTTTCAATCACAGCCGCAACTTGGAATGACTCGCTCAAAGACATTCCCTCAGCATGAATATCGTGCAAGATGAGTTGGAATTCTTGCACTTGTGACACAACGGTCTTTGTGTCAACCATTTTGAAGTCAAGAAATTTTCCGACGACGAATTTCTTCGCCCCGGCATCCTCGGTCTTGTACTTCTTTTCCAAAGCAGCCCAAAGCTCTTTGGCAGAACCAACCGAGCTGTACACATTGTACAACTCGTTACTAAGTCCGTTCAGGACATAGTTACGACAAATGTATTCACCTTGCCTCCAAGCTTCGTACGCAGTGCGTAGTTCAGTATTGGTCTCATTTTTCAGCAATAACCGGGGGATCGTCCTTCAGGTATTTCACCAAACCCAAAGTGGTCTAGTAAAAATGCATTTTGTTGCCACCTTTTAAAATCAAGCCCTTTGAATTTTTCGGGCTTCTCGGCAGTAGGGACATGGACAACAGGTACATGATTGATCGGATGTTGAGTGTTGGAACCATTTCCGGTGGAATCCATCAGTCCAGTAGGTTGAGGTACTTTTGTGCGATTGTTAGAAATCGGGTATAAAAATTACACGGGAATCCTACAAACTGATATGTATTTTTTTTTTTCAATTCTTACAAATAATCTAAAAATAGAAAATTACAATTGAACTGAAAAAATAAATTACAACTGAAAAATAAATTAAAACAGAAAGATTTTAGCCGAGGCGAGTAGTACTCTTTCCGCAAGAAGAATACGCCCCGTGTGGCAGCTAACGGTTCAGGCGTAACTTCCCCGAAGATACAACGGCAAACGTCTCTAAATCTGTAGCACACCAGATTTACGAGCTCCGACGAACTGAAACGGAATCGAGAATTGAGCACTAAAAATAAAAATATATATATATAATATTTTTATTTCTTTTTCTTTCCTTTTCTCACGTTTTTTTTTTTCTCTCTTCCTTTTCTTTTTCTCTCCTTTTCTCTTCTTCTCTCTCTTCCTTTCTTTTTCTTTCCTTCCCCTTTCTTTCTCTGCGCGTATTTATGTCCCCTTCTCATCAAATGAACAAATGCTAATTATAGAGGGAAATGTGATCATCTTACCATTAATTAAAATGGTTGTTGAAAGAATAAGAATAAGTTGTTGGAAGAATAAGAATAAGTTGTTGGAATATTATGAAGAATATTAGTTTACAAAATTAATTTAAACTCAATTATTACAAAAAGTAGAACACAATTTTTTGTGTCAGAGAGCCTAATCGTACGCGGGTCGATCCATTAGATTTTTAAAATTGAAATACGTATTTTTTCTCAGTGCTGTTAAAAATATGTCATTTCCATTTACAAATATGCTTAACTATTAATAAGTATGTTATCCAACATTTATTCATGCCAACACCAGACTCGTTCAAACAAGAAAACATTGTCAATGAGATGCATGAATGTTTTTCTTAAGGTTGTATTCGCTTTTAATATTTCAAATATTATGGTGTATTTAATTTAAATTTTTTAAACATTTAAAAGTCTCGAGTTATTTATTTGAGATTTTAGACTTTTTAAAACTTTTAAAAGTCTCGAGTTATTCATTTGAGATTTTAAAGGTCTTACAGAATACTGATCTATTTAACTTATTTGAGACTACAATTTATTAAGACTCTTTATGATTTGTTGGGATTTTGAAAAGAAAAATCATATACAAAATATTAATTAAAATTCCACCTCCAGACGTATGATTTCACATTCTTCCTGAATTTAAAAATCTTAAAATGTCGGAAATGTAAAAAAGTCTTAAAATGTCATTACAAATCACAAAGGAATGCACCCCTAGTGAAGTGGCCTAATTAAATTAGTTGCAATTAAAATGGTGATATTGATTGCGATGGGACAACACTGTGCAACTTTCTAATTAAATTACAATAATACTAGTAATCCATCTTGCAGGGAAAGTGGTTCTTTTGAAGGCAGTCCTTAATGCTCGGTCTGTTTATGCAATGTCTAGTTTTTTGATCCCAATAGCAGTTTGTGCAAAATTTGTAAATCTGTTTGCTACATTTTGGTTGAACTCGGGGAACTCTCGAAGCAAGGACTGCATTGGAAAGCTTGGAACTTATTGACTCTGCCAAAAGACAAGAGATGTATTGGCTTTCTTGATATCCAACTGATGAACAAGTCCCTAATCACCAAACAGCTTTGGAGGATGCTAACTCAGCCAAACCTGGTGCTCATTAGCGCTTAAAAGCTAAATACTTTCCAAGAGACAACTTCTTCTCAGTCAAGCACAAGCAAATATGATCTTGGTTGTGGCATAACTAGCTTAAGGTAAGGGATTCGTTCCATAAAGGCATCAGATTTGAGGTTAAAGATGGAAAATCTTTCAAAATCTTTGTACATCTCTGGATTCCTGATATACCTGGATTCATTATCAAGGCCTGTAGACACTCCAACATTGATATTACTGGTAGACATTGGAACACGGAGCTTCTACATAGCATATTCAACTGAGCAGGAGGAAGAAGCCATTCTGAAGATTAAGAATACTCTAAGGCAAAACGAAGAAGACAAATTAGTATGGAACTGTGGGAAGAATAGAAAACACTCAGTTGCATCTTCTTATGATCACCTATTATGTGAATAATTGAAACTTCTAGACTTAGCAGAACCAAGCAAATGGCAAGCAGAATAAAGAGAAGCAAGAAAAAGGCTTTGGAAGCTGAAGACTAAAGGGAAAACCAAACACTTCATATGGAAATGCTTGAATAATGCCCTTCTAGTTAATATCAATCTATCAAAAGAAAGGAGTAAAGCTTGATCCTCTTTGCAAAGCTTGTGGAGAAGCCCCTGAATCAACAGATCATTTGTTCTTCATCTGCCCTAAAGCTAGAAGGATTTGGGAACTAGCACCTCTGAATTGGGATGAAATAACTCCCCTCTTTGACAACATCACTCGTTGGAGTATCTCTGAAGCAAGATTGCAGTTTACGACCAATTTGCTTTGGTGGATATGGAAAGCTCGAAACTTATGGTTGTTCCAACAAACCTGAAGAACTGAGATTGCAGTGGTTAATGTGGCTATGGAAGAATAGTTGGAGTTTAGCAGGACTTAATTTTTTCTTAATATTGGTTGTGCGGTGCTGCTTTGTTCTTAGTAATGTTAGTTGTTTTGGTTGGTTTTCTTTTTTGTCCTTGTGGTGTTGGTCTGTACAGTCTTTGTTGTTTTGTTTCCCTACATGTAGTCTTTTGTGGAATTAGGCTAGGGTCCTGGACTAGTGGCCGAATTTATTTTGCTTTTGTTGGTGCAAGAAGAGATTCAAACCCCGGTATCTATTTTTGTTCTTTTGCTGCGGCAAGAATTCTATTCTTGAGTCTAGTTCTTTTCTAGTTGTTTAGGGCACTTTTTAGTGTTCTTCCCCTTCAACCGATTGGTTGCTTATAAGGCTAGTTAGCCTTCATGTATTGTATATTGTTTGGAGTTATAAAATCTATCGTTTCGAAAAAGAAGACTATACAAGTAATTTATACAAATCACTTTTTTTAAACAAAATTTTTTATACTTGACATATTTAAAACTCCACTTCAAAACAAGCACCAAATAAAATCAATTATATAAATATATATCTATTATAAAAGGAGGAATGATGTTATAAAAAATTACACGAACTATAAAGTCCTTGTAAAATGGACTTTCAAGTTTCAAAGGCAAAACTGATATGTGTGTGCTCTTCATAAGCACCATGTCATTTTCCAAGTATTAAATTATGGGGGAGGTCCACTTTTGGTCCTCCATGTTTAGGGGGTATCCAGACTGAGTCTCTATTATGTTTTGGTGCCCAATTTTAGTCTTTAAAACAAAAAAATGTAGTCCATATAATTGGGAAAAATCCACTTTTAGTCCTCCATGTTTAGGGTTATCCAGACTTAATCCCTATTATGTTTTGATGCCCAATTTTAGTCCTTAAAACAAAAAAATGTAGTCCCTTTACCTCAATTTATGTGAATTAACGGTCCATTTTTGCTCGACCGTTATGTTCTTTATTTTTTTAAAATTTGTTGACTAATGTCAACTTTGACCAAAGAAAAATAAAAGAAAATTTAAATGCTGAAAAAGGAAAATAAAAGGCAGAAATAGTGAACTGCAGTGAAACGTAAAAAAAAAAAAAAACCCTAACCGCCTAGGGACTAAATCCGATCAAATGGATGGAAATGGTGTGGTATTTTGTAGATGTGAGCTGGTTGCAAAGTTGACTACATGCTGGAAGGATGATAATCTCGGGAGAAGATTCTTGAGTTGCCCTCTATATCCTGTAAGTACTTTCCGTGAACTTCAATTGGAATATGATAAGAAATGGTTAAAAAACATAGGGTTGATAGGTGCAATTTTTTTCGATGGCATGACCCGAAAATGGGTGCAAGAGCATTAGCTGTGATTCTAGGCTTGCTCCGCAGCGCAAATGCTAGGGAAATAGAAATCAGACGAGCAAAAATTTTAATTTAATTTAGTGCAATTTCTTGTTTTAGTTTAATATTTTATTAATATATTTTCAGCATTTAAATTTTCTTTTATTTTTCTTTGGTCAAAGTTGACATTAGTCAACAAATTTTAAAAAAATAAAGAACATCACAGTCGAGCAAAAATAGACCGTTAATTCACAGAAATTGAGGTAAAGGGACTACATTTTTTTTGTTTTATGGACTAAAATTGCGCACCAAAACATAATAGGGATTCATTTTTTTGTTTTAAGGACTAAAATTGGGCACCAAAACATAATAGGGACTCATTTTTTTGTTTTAAGGACTAAAATTGGGCACCAAAACATAATAGGGACTCAGTCTGGATACCCTTAAACAATGGAGGACCAAAAGTGGATTTTACCCTTAAATTATTAATGATCCAAAATTCCATTTGGAGACCTGTTGGACTATATACTAACTCATCAAGTGTATCAGTCTATCGGTTAATTGTGACAAAGATGAAAAAGAAAGGAAAAGAAAGTTCAATGAAGAAATAAAATAAAAATCATTTCTAGAAAAATATAATTGGACATGATTTAAGAGCCAATGAATGGAGAAGTTAAGGTGGGGGAGAGTGAATTGATTGGTGTACTGTGGAAACGATGAGTGCATGTGGCCGGCAGTCACCTGTCCATTATTTTCAGTATTTCCGTTTCGTTTTCGCCCATTTCATTGTCTAATGTCCACCACCAAAATCTTTCTTTAATTTTTTATTTTTTATTTTCAGAGCCATTAATTTATTCAATTCGAATATTACAAATCCTTCAATTAAAAATTGCACCATACCGATGAGGGCATAAATAAATTTCTTGTTTGTTATATTTAGGAGCAATCATACATTCAGAGTCGGGAAAAAAAGATAACACGCGTTCCGGTAAATTGAATCTGATGTATCCAGTCTCTTCAATATGCCTGATATGTTAAATAATTTGAAAAAAGTAAGGTTAATGTAAATATGTAATATTAAGTAATATTTTTCCTTCGTTTAATTTTGAAGGACTTTTGTCAAGATAAAATTAGAAATATATTTTTCATGGAATCCATTGCAAATATAAAAAACCATTTTTTAAATTGTTAAAGGTAACAAAAAACTACAATTTTTTTTTTTTTAGTTTTATTCGACTGCCACTTTTCTCTATAGCATTTGATTGGACAGTCAAATAATTCTTCATGAAATTATAAATTAGTAAATAAAATTTAATGCATTTGAATAAAATTTAACAATATTAATATATTTTTAGTGGGAGCAACTTGATCCAACAAATTAAAAGAAATCCAAGGATATAGGTAAGTTGAAGTGTTAGGTCCACAAATATATATGTGGAATTGCACTCCATTAAAGTGTGGGAGGTCACCAATGAAATAAGTCCACAAGGCCAAACAAAATTTGTAATTTTCTGTGGGGAATTTTGGATAGATTAGGATTTTGTTGTGACTTGTAGAATTCAAGTAGCAAGGCACCAGCTGGACGGACGAAATTTTTCCATAGTTAAGCGTCATATGGTGCTATATTTTTTTAAGATAAATTTGTTTTACACCTGGATATCTGAGAGATATGGTCAATTAACAATCTAAATTTTTTATCTCCAAATATGCAAAAGTTATTCGAATAGTTCGCATAACTGTTACGTACATATTCATATTAAAAAGTGCGAAGGGTTATGTGAATGTCTTCGCATTTTTTTTTTCACGCAATGTTATTTGCCCAATTATCGCATCATGCTTTTGTGCTTTTTAAAGTGAAAAAGTAAACTTATAATTCAACGGTGTGAAGAACTAATTATACGTTTGTAAATAACTATTAACTCATAAAGATAAGAGCATAAATGGGTCTGGCATAAATATCAACTTTACAAAAGCGAGAAATAATAATTGTAATTAATAGAATTATTGGAAATATTAATTCATGTTCTTATGTGATGATGAATAAGTTGTATAGAAATGAAAAGAAAATAAACCAGGAAGAAGGTAGGGTTGATATTTGGTGAAATTTGGGTTTGTGGGATAGTGATATTGATGGAGTGTGTGTTTGTGTGAGATTGTGGCTGTGCGCAGAGAAGAAAATTCTTCAGAAACTTATTGAAACATAAACACCAACTCTTAGGATTGTGTTTGTTCTGTGCATTTGTGTGCATTGTGGTTTTTTTCTCGATCTTTCGAAGTGTGTATTCTCTCATTTAGGAGTGTACCGTTTGTGTTATTTGAAGTATTTAGGCTACCTTGGATAGGTCTCTGATCTAAATTCAGTTGTCAGTTGGTTCATTCAGTTAGTTAGTCGTTTGAAATTATATGTTATTAATGAACTATCTCATTCTGANCAGATGCCCCATGAACAATAAAAAAGTTCATAATATTGTAATTTTACTAATGAATAATGACCAAAACATTACATTTATACAATGTGATAGGTCCATTATATAATATATGTTGAATATAATATTCCTTATAATATTTTATTTAAAGGAAATATTTATTTACACCTCATTCTGAAGAATAAATAAGTTTTTCATGCTGTTGGATTATAAGTTAATTTTTTCACTCCAAAAAGTGTGAAAACATTATGCGATAATTATGCGACAATAGTGCGAAAGTTAAAAATGTGAATACATTCTCATAACCCTCTGCACTTTCTAATGTGAATATGCGACTGACATGCAACAGTCATGCAAATCATTCGAATAACTTTTGCATTTTTCAGGGTGAAAAAAGATTGTTAGATGGCGGAGAGAAAAAATTAACGTATCTCTCAGGTTGCGATGTAAAAGAAACTTCTTTTATTATAGAATATTGTTGTTGATAATGGAATCTATATATATATATATATATATATATATATCTATAATTGCTAGCTTAGCAATAAATTTTACTTAATAAACAAAACCTATTTAATTTTACCTAGGTGGCACTAACCATTTCCCTTCGAAAACCGTTACCTCTGATTTATATAACCTTTCATAATCAACACACTAATCACTTCAAAATTATAACAATCATTTTAATTTTTATTTAACCTTTCATAATCAGCACTCTAATCACTTCAAAAATATAAAAATCATTATAACTTTTGACCACTAATAGGACCGCATAATGTGATTAGATTTTAATTTTTTGCTACATTTCAATTTAACTTTTTTTGGAAAATAAAAAAACATATTTTATATTTCTAAATAAATAATAAAACAATTCAAAAAAATAATATACATATCAAAATATACATTACATCCAATCTAACAAACACATTTAAAAAAAAATATTTCAGCTCCTTTAATTGTAAATTTTGCGTGCAAAACAGAGAAAGAAAAATCAATAATCATTATATATTTTATATTTTCAAGTTTTTGATATTCCAAAATTTATATATATATATATATATATATATATATATATATATATATATAAGGATTGGTTCAAATAAAAATTAGTCTTGGTGTGAGAACCGTGAGAACCATATTTCGTGCTATTTTTAATTGTGTATAATGTTATTTTTAGTCTCACATGGTGCTATCATTTTTACAAATGCTAACATAAATTGTCTTGCTATTTTTAATAAAATACATCCTGATTATAAATAGCACTAAAATACAATCAATCATAGCACTACATACAATTAAAAATAGCGGTTCTCACGGTTCTCACGCTAGGACTTAGTTCTCATTTGATGCTATTTTTAACCAAGATGAATTTTATTAAAAATAGCAACACAATTTATATTAGCATTTTGTAAAAATGATAGCATCATGTAATATTAAAAATAGAATCATATACAATTAAAAATAGCATCAAATATGGTTCTCACGGTTCTTACACCAGGACTAGTTTTTACCTATGTAACAAATCATTAAATAAAACCTAATAAATTGACATTAATCCACCCTATCCCATTAATGATAAAGTATTTTATTAGATTTTTTGGATTAATTAAGACAAAAATTGTTATAATTTATATTAATTGAACATTAATTATATTTTTTTTATTAAATCATATAATAGTTATTATTGAAATTAATGATTATATTTTACACTAAATGAAATATGAAAGTTATAAAACCATAAAAGATTATAATTGCAAAAACTTTTTATTCAAGTTATTTATTCTAAAATCAATAATATATTTTTTTATCTGATTAAGCGATTGTTTTAATTAAATTAATTTTTTTAATGTCATAATAAAATTTCTATCGCATAAGAAATTGTTATAATTATAAAGTTAATATTTTTCAGCTAATTAAGTGGCCATGATTCCTCAACATTGTAAAAATTACTTTATTAATTATATTTTATGAAATCAATATAATGATTTGTATGCAATCAAATCTTTATGTACTATTTATTTATTATTATTGACATTGTTATTTTCAATCTTATTATTATTATTATTATTATTATTATTATTATTATTATTATTATTATTATTATTATTATTAGTTCCTGCATATTAGTTAAGATTACCCGAGACTTGATCGGGAAAAAAAAGAATATTGGCCGTGAATCGTGATGTTCATATTTTTTCAATCGTGACTTATGGACACCTGTATATAACCACCGTTATAGGTTGGCTTTTAGCCCTAAGATACCTCCGTAGGTCGGCTCCATACTACATGATGTCTTTGTCATGCTGTGTCGAGCTCCAAACTTCTATCAGCCGAGCCAAACACTGTCCGAGCTACTTATATGCCGAACTACTAATACTTTCGAGCCTCATGGAAGCCGAGCTACTCCTGTGCTGATCTACAAGTACTAATGTCTTTGACCTAGCTACTTGTGTGTCGAGCTATCAAATATTAGCGACCTGCTTCTAAACCAGCCAACCTAGCTAACTCAAGTTCATCATCCGAGCTAGCCTTGACCAGTTTTATCGAGCTACCTTTATGTGCTATATCATCTAGTCCCCCCATTATCAAACGAGTTATGACTTTTCGATCTAAATATACTTGTTTGGTAATTACAATAATAATAATAGCACGATTGCCGACCCGCCTTGGTGGTACTTTATCCTACCTACACTCGAAGAGACGTATCTCGTACGTGTGCTTGTCTTTTCATCTGTCCAATGTATTAAACCCCTCAGATTCTGCACTTAGGGTTTATTTCCCTAACCCTTATTTCTTCTTTGATCGGACGACCTTTTTCCTTTGCTATAAATAATCCTCTTCCTCTTTATTTACATGTTTACGCCTCCAAATTTTTAAACATGATTTTAGCAAAAACTGTTCTGAAATTACCGGAGACTTTCTCCCATTCTCCGGCGCTCACGTGCTATCTTCCCTGCGACTACCTCGTTTATCATGGGTAAGCCTTCTATTTTTTTTTTCAATTTTTCTGTATGTTCATTCGCATTGTTTCTTTTTCTTTTCTTTTCCCGTATTTGCATTTTCCGGCTGCAGCTCTCACTTGTATATGTGTATGTATGTTGTTTT
>BKCP01007404.1:1445618-1508045 GCA_008636005.1 Striga asiatica
TTTAGTTATTTTGTGTTGTTTTATCAATCTTAATTTTATTATACACACACACACACACACATATATATAAGGGATCATATGAGAATGGTAGATAATGAAAGAAATAAGAATGATCATGGACCATTGGATCCAACAAGTCATTGGCTATGATCATGTTAAATATTAATAATAGTAGTCAAAATGGGATGGCATTCTTGTAAATAAATGGTCAAATCGTAGCCAATTATTTACATTTTACCATTCATTCAGGATAAAGTGGTCATTTCAAATAAATACAACTCAACAGTGGGACCCACCTTCATCTACCACCTAATACCTAATGACTTTCTCTCTCTCACAATTCACACAAAACACACACACACACCCACACATTGTCAACAGAACTCACACACACATAGAAACAGTCCCGCCGTCCGGTGACGGTCGCCGCCCCCGACCCACACACAACTCAGACGACGCCGGACATCACCATCGACAACCTTGGATTTCGACCGCCGCCACCAAAACCGCAGTCGTCGGTCCTGTCAACACCGCCACATCCTGCCACGGCTCCACCCCCACCGGCTCGACCACCGGCCCAATCTGTCCGTCAAATTCACATCCACCTCGTCGTCGACAGTCGGGCGCAAGTCTCCACCACCAACTTCCGGCTCCTCCGTCAAACACCTTGCGCGAAGCCACCGGGTCTCCAGCACCCTGTGTCACTCGACAGCGCCTCCGTCGCGTGTCTAAGTTCTGGCCGACTCGAGTCTGCCGTGAGTCCTTTGCGTCGCAGGATTACGATGGCCTTGTTCCACCGTTACATTTACAGTAACCACCACGGACTGCTGAGTTGAGCACCACCGGCAGGGGAGGATTGGATTGGGGCCGATTGCAATGGCGTGATGGTTAGGTGTAGATGAATTTCCCGATTTTGCAGGCGGATTTCAATGTTGCAGGTGTAGGTGAATTTCAAAATTAGGGTTAGGTTAGGTGTGATTTAGTGGAAATTAGGTAACTTTTAGGGACACCTATGTATTTTCAAGAATTTTACTTATATTGTAATTTAATTAATGGTTTAAGTATTCATTTTAGGAAAAAACTTATAAATGCAGTATATTGGTCAAAAAAATTATATAAAATGTGTATGGATATTCATCTTAAATTTTGTGAAATTCTAGTATAGTTAATTTTAATTGATGGATTAAGTATGTATTTTATGAAAAAAATTTAATATTGGCACAATTCTGTTAGATACAATGCACAACAACGATAAATAATTTGCACAATATCATGTGAATATATGCACATTAAAAATTAAAAAAAAAAATAAAAAATCAAGATGTCACCGCCCCATAGAATGCACAATACTGTTAATCGGTTGACGTTGAAATTTCAACATGATCGTTTATTTGTCGGTTAACATAGATAACCAGAATAACCTACATAAATTATATTATTTATTATAGAAACCATGATTAGTAGTTAATATTTTTTTTATTTGATATTATATATTAGTTTTTTTTTATGAAAAAAAATTACATTGTATATATGTAAACGAAACATACTGTGCAATCTAACAGTTATTAAGGTGCAATTCGTCCATCAATAAAGTGCACGTTGTCGGTCTGTATTGTGCATAATTGACCAACTGAACTTGTCACAAGTCAAATTGAACATGACCATAATTAATTAGTTTATTCGGTTCAATTAACCAAATTATCATAAATAATCGAAATAATATGTCATTTATATTAAATTATATTTAATCTGCTAATAATTTTATTTAGTATTTTTGTATTATTTTTAATTGAAAATGTTTGAATTCGGTCAGTTTCGATCTTTATTGTGCAATATGACAGTCTTGATAAAGTGCAACATAATGTATTTTACAGTGCAACGTGTTGTTATATAAAGTGCATTATATTGATGTATAAAGTGAACTACTGCAAGTTTGGTACGTTATCATGTTTGTGTTTTGTGTGAATAAATGATGTGATTGATGTTAAAGTATGTATATCAGTTTTTTAGATTTATGTTGTGTGGTATTTTTTAAGGGAAGTTGTTGACGTCATTATGGAGTGTATAGATAAAGTGCAACGTAGTGTTTTATAAAGTGCATCGGGATGATATATAAAGTGCACTATTTTATATATATTATTTGTTTTTGAAAACTATATTTAGTAGATTTAATTGTACAACAAATTGACCTTAACAATTGAAATAATTTACAATTTATTATTATAAAAGTTTATTTATCATTTTAATATTTTTTTTAATAAAGTGTCATTTGTTTCCCAATATTGTGCATGTGCATTTTTATGTACAAATATGGTGCAATTATTAAATTGTGTACAAATTATAAATTTGACCCCGTTTGCTAAATTGTAAAATATAGAAATATGTAAAATTACACTTTGTCCCTTAAAATTATCAAATTTTCAAAAAAAAAAAAAAACCCCACAATCCCAATTTGGATTTTTTGTGATTGTCGGCCAAGAAGAGTGTTCAGCCCCGGTGGGTCCTCACCGGCGGCGTCCGCGAGTAGAGATATCACGCCGACCATGGCGCTGTAGACGGCTAGGGGCGGTTGGTCTAGTGCTGGTCGAATGAAGTGGCCGGAGGGATGAAGAAAAGCTCTGGCGTGGCTGCCGTTGAAGGCGGTGGAAGCCTGTGAGCACGAGGCCAGAGGCGTGGTTGCCGGTGGTGGATTCATTGTGGTGGCGGCAGCAGAACTCCGGCGTGAGGTTGGAGGAGCAGGTGACGACAAGCGGGTAGTCAGCCGCGGTGGGAGCGCCGATGGAGGGGACTCCGGCGAGCGATGGAGTGGATCGATGAAGACGACGGTCAATGGATGCTGGCAGGCAGGACGATACGGTGGTCTTTTCCGGCGGGTGTGCACTATGACGTAACACGCGTGCACAGACCGCGGTTGCCGGAGAAGCCAAAATCCGTCAGAGGGAGTTGCGGTCGGCGGCAATGTGGGCGGACTAAGGGTGGAGGTTGTGCGGTGATGTGGGCGGAGACAGGCTGGAGGTCGGGTGACGATGTAAGGCCGAGCCGGTGGAGGTCGGGCCGCCGGCGTGTTGTTGTGTATGTGTGAGGATAAGGAAGAGAGAAACAATTATATTTTATTAAGTTTATTTACGTAACTGTTTCAGAAACTCCTTTGGAATGTATTAACGTATTTTTGGAATTCAGAGTTATCAGGTATTTGTATGGAAATCAATTTTATGGGGTGGTTACTTATGTCTTTTTGCCCAGGTCATTCCCTAAGAAGAAGAAGAAGAAGAAGAAGAAGAAAGAAAATAAACGTGATAAGGAAGAGAGAAACAATTATATTTTATTAAGTTTATTTACGTAACTGTTTCAGAAACTCCTTTGGAATGTATTAACGTATTTTTGGAATTCAGAGTTATCAGGTATTTGTATGGAAATCAATTTTATGGGGTGGTTACTTATGTCTTTTTGCCCAGGTCATTCCCTAAGAAGAAGAAGAAGAAGAAGAAGAAGAAAGAAAATAAACGTGATAAGGAAGAGAGAAACAATTATATTTTATTAAGTTTATTTACGTAACTGTTTCAGAAACTCCTTTGGAATGTATTAACGTATTTTTGGAATTCAGAGTTATCAGGTATTTGTATGGAAATCAATTTTATGGGGTGGTTACTTATGTCTTTTTGCCCAGGTCATTCCCTAAGAAGAAGAAGAAGAAGAAGAAGAAGAAAGAAAATAAACGTGATAAGGAAGAGAGAAACAATTATATTTTATTAAGTTTATTTACGTAACTGTTTCAGAAACTCCTTTGGAATGTATTAACGTATTTTTGGAATTCAGAGTTATCAGGTATTTGTATGGAAATCAATTTTATGGGGTGGTTACTTATGTCTTTTTGCCCAGGTCATTCCCTAAGAAGAAGAAGAAGAAGAAGAAGAAGAAAGAAAATAAACGTGATAAGGAAAAGAGAAACAATTATATTTTATTAAGTTTATTTACGTAACTGTTTCAGAAACTCCTTTGGAATGTATTAACGTATTTTTGGAATTCAGAGTTATCAGGTATTTGTATGGAAATCAATTTTATGGTGTGGTTACTTATGTCTTTTTGCCCAGGTCATTCCCTAGGACCCATACTATTTGGACTTAAACTCACTGTGACGCGTGTATAAAAAAACATTTGCACATCTAGGCAACTTTAAAACTAAGGGTAATTTGCACTTCTACGTTAAGGATTTTAAAATAATTGCATAAATACAAAAATTAAAACTTATTTGCATGTATGCCTAGGTTAACATAATTATTTGAATAACTACAATATAACTGTCAAACAAAAAATAAAGAGTTATCATCCCAAGAATCGCGTAACTAACGGGATTCTTTCATTAATTAAAAAAAGAAAAATCTGAACTAAACAATCACGCAACGTCATCCCATCACGAGCAGTAAATATACAGAAAAATATACAGAATATAAACAGTATATATACGACAAATATACACTATATGTACCTAGGATCATTTTCTAAGCAACGAGATGGTGGAAAACACAACATATACAGAAAAAATAAAGAATATAAACAGTATATATACGAAAAATGTACTATATATACCTAGGTTCATGCCGATCCTTATGATTTTAAATTCAATCTTTCGTACAAAAAATTCAAACTATACACACTCTAATAGTGTGCATACGAAAAAATATAAACATTATATATACAAAAAAATATACAGTATATATACATGCAACTACACAAACAACAAAAAAAGTATAAATATACTACATATATACAACATATACACCGTCTGGTCAGGTCATCTTCTCAACTAAAACCTAACAATAAAATTCTCCAATCGTCCTTAGTCTCCTCAAGGCACCTTGGACAAACTCTGTCAGTGGAGATGACGGATCTGCGAGTAGGGATTCAGACCATACACACGTTCGACTTTGGGAGCAGGATGAGGTTGCTGAATTTCAGAAATCCGGTGGGACCGAAGCCGTCTAGAGCGACGACGACGGCGAAGGCGGCGGCGTAGCAGAGGACACAGAAGTCGTCAGGGCAGGCGGAGGCGTCGGCGAGGGACACCCATGAGGAGAAGACGAGGTCGGAAGGGGCGGATGCTTATCCCATTAGGCTAAAGAATCTTAATTCTACTCCACTTATTAATCCCAACTAGGTCATGATTCCTTTCTCCTAACATCACCTTCTAGAAGATTCTCAAGTCTCCTAACCCTAGGTAATATTCTAGAAGGAATATTCCTATCTCATGGAATATTAAATAAGGAATAAATTAATTCCTAAAATTTTAATAAAATTAAATAATAATATATCCCACTAGAATATTATTATTGCTCTCCCCATTTGGCTCCAATTTAATCAATTAAATCAAACCTCCACTTGATTAATATTTATTAATCTGATTGATCGATTTACCTCCCTATGTTTAAGATATAACGTCCGTTGCTTAATTAAATTACTGACAAAATAATTAATCAATTTCTTATTCATTTCCGAAACTAGTACCACTCAGATCGTTAATCATTATGTCGGAACACATCCGCCTGCAGGGCTTGACATAATATTCCTTCCTATGTTCATTTCGGGGACGTCATCAATCCAGCGCACTGGAACATAGTGACCGTAAATAATTTATAATAGCGCACTATATAAATATTTTTATTTACCAAAATACCGAGTATGTCATCCTAACAAAATAGGAATCACCCTTGGTAAATCAAATAAATAAGTAATAAATATATATGCCTATTTTATATTATCTTACAGCTTTAGAGAACGCATCAATCACTGAAGGTCTAGATTACAACAACGATCAGTGAGTCTCATAATCTTAGCCTTGCAAGGTCCTGTTGAATACTTAACATAAGTATTAGTGTAGTTCTCCAGTCAAAGATCAACTGAATCAAGAATACACTACAGTCTTTTTCCAAGAGGGGTCTCACTGTCTGTCTAGACTGTGAACGAATAGTTTAGTCTTACAAGAAACCGATAGGTGACCTTTCTGTTCGAGACACCACGAACCGCACTATCTCAATGTAAGATAAGGAGTATGATTGCATAAATAAATAAACTGCAAGCATATGTACTTTGACCGAAACATGATTGTCAGATCAAAGTGGAATTGTTCATATCTGAAAGCCAAGCTTTTACAGCATATCCAACAATCTCCCACTTATGCTTAATAAGCTCATGGCTATCACTAACCACAATTTTCTTTCAATCTAATCTCAAAGAATTGTTGTCCTTTCTGCCATACATCCGACTCCCAATCCTTTAACATGGCCATCATCCGCTTTCACCGGAAAGCCAATCCTAAAAGGATTTTACCGTAGTCTCCTGACGTAACTAGGCGACAAACATCTACCCTGTCAAAGTCCTTTGCAATGGGCGTACTTGCTTTATGTGCCACTTGCTTTATGAACTAGTGATTCCTCTCTATCTTAACTGCACCAACTGTCATCACAATCAATTGTGACCTGACTTGGTCTGACAAGGTTTCACATTTTTTAGTTCAATGGCGAATCCAATCTCTACGTCGCTCGCCTCTTGGGAAGGGACGTACTGAGTTTCTTATGATGGAATTTTCAACGTATTACCGTTTGAGATTCCTCCATTCTGCTTGGCTCCCACAAGTGAAACAAACCATAAGGTGGTTTTTACTTGTTGTTCATGTCCTGATTAGAAATCAGAATCTTTTGTAACCCATAGGTTGCTTATGGCTCGTTTGGTAACCCTACATATTATCTTTAGCCTTTTTACGGAACTTGATCATATGTTCTACCTTGAACCAATTGCTCCTGTCTAGGATTACTTCGATATCTACTCATTATGCCCTTGGCAATAATAGACATCAAGTCTCATTTACCACATGGCACATACTAGGCTTCCTTTTGCCGAGGACAAGAAACTGCCTTTGTGTTATGCAAATTTCGAATGAGCCTTATGATAGTATCTGGATAATGAAATTCGGGATAATCACAACATATCTTTCTTGTGATCCACAATCTCAAGAATATTTGTTGATTCTGAATCCTTCATATCCAACTACTTGGATAACCATACCCTTGTGCCTTTCAACACTCTCACACTGTCTAGTGATCAAGATGTTGTCAACACATAGTACAAAAATACCACCACGCTTCCATTGCGCCACTCACAATGCTCATTTGTTGAATAATCGAATCCACGATTCGAACTTATCAACCAAATGTCCAGCTAATTATAAATGAACTGTTTCATCCTACTGACTAGATGCTCATAGCCCTTCTTTCAATGATTACTTCTGGGTGCTGCTTATGGATATTCCCACAAGACTCCCGATTAAGGAAAATGTCTTGACATCTACTTTGCCTAATCTCATAACTCATATGAGTGGCAACAACTTTAAATTTGGCTACTTGTGAAAAGCCTAACTCATAATAGATCCCATTCTTTCTGAGTTTACTATTTCACAACAAGCCTTACATTTATACAGACTTAAACATGGCTACCGGTGAAAAAACTTACTCATAATAGATCCCATTCTTTCTGAGTTTGTTATTTTCCGACAAGCCTTGTACTAAAGTCTTCACTTATAGATTTCGTCCAATAGCCCGTATGCTACTTGGTAATTCTATAAGAACCCAGATCTGATTAGAGTTCACGACTTTAAATCAGAAATCATTAAAACTTTGCTAAGTTTCTGCATCCTTGCTTGGATCTACTCATTGTATAACTAGGGATGAATTCAAGTTTTCTAAAGACTAAGTCCGAGACTTTCTCGAAACATGAATATCATGATCTCGTGTTTCCCAGAGATCAAGTCCAATGACTCTCTCATTGTCACAATTTCATGGAGTTGTTTTGCAACCCTCCCACTACAACGAGGTTCCCTCTGCAAAAGTGTATAGCACAAAATACGTGTTGCAGTCTTTATTGTGGTATCACATTTGTACACTTGGTAACAAAGTTGAACATTCACCTTTATCTTTCCTCAAAACAATTCTACAAATGGGCTTTGTGGTTTATTACTTAGTATTCCTCTAAAAATCAGGCATTCGTACTAATGATCACCTTCTGACTTTTAGTACTATAAAATAATCCACTCACTTCTCGTGACTATGAAGTATCCCACAAATAGCCTATTTTTCGAACAACCTTTCCAATCCTATTAGTATCATCATTTCCAGCACGTGTGTTGAAACACTCTGAATCTGAATGTATTTCTGACTAGGCCTATGCCTTCGTCTACAATTCATTCAGAGTAATGACTACTAACTTAGATGAAACTATGTTCAGAACTTACCCTGCTATTTGCATAACTCCAATACAAAAAAGTGAAATTCCTAATAACTCATCCTTGACATAACCAATCTACTTAAAAGACATTTTCCTTCGTCAAGTTACATCGTCCCGTTTGAATGAACTAGATGCAACCAGTTGAGACCAAATCTCAACATCCAACAAGTATTTCCATGATCTTCCAAAAGGTATTAGTCACTACGATTTCGATCGTAATGCCACTAATACATTAATCTCGACATTTTTCCATAATTGTCATTGCACTCTTTTGATGTACTTAAGCTTATGGATTATCACTTAATGTACCCTGTTTTGAACAAATTTCTTCAAACAAAATACTCAAAACTACCTTTTGTCCTAAAAATCATAGAACTTCACAAACCAGATAAATTAATCCTAACATATGTTTGGCTTCTAAATCCCTTGACCTACAAAAAGTCATTTATGTCATTTTAGCTACCAAGTATAATTCGTAGGTCTGATAGTTTCATCCATTCCCAAAGAACCCATGAGTTCAATGGCTATCCACCTTTGAATTGTACTATTGCTAAAATATCCAAACACTAGATGCCAAAATAATGTATGATTCATTCATTGAAGGACCTTTCTTCTTATTGGTTCTAGTCGACGTGCTATTTATTTCATCTACTGCACTTGTGAGATATTTTGACTCATTGAGTTCATAAATTGTCTACCCACATACCAAATGGATAAAACATCACATTCTTACCCATACCCAATTTAGAAACTGAACACGAGTTCTTTCTAAAACTTGGCACATGAAGACAATTACTCATAAATCAAAATTTTTATAGAAAACTCATTCTGAGATATTTTTTGTTCCTTTGAGTTTACAAATTGTCCTACCTTGTACCAAATGGATAAAACATTTTGCTTTTCAAAACAGCAAACATAACATCCATATACAATTTAGAAACTGAACGTGAGTTCTTTCTAAAACTTGGCACATAAAGACAATTACTCAAAAACCAAAATTTCTATAGAGAACTTCCACTGCAATAGTCGCCACTTTCGTAGCAAAACCCATTCTAGATGGTAATCTACTTATCACATGTCGAATGGTTTCCTGGAACCTTTTTACATAATTAGTGGTTACGTATCTATTCACCAGGTACTGATAGATAACACCATTAAAAATGTTTCGACTTTCTAGTGAATTAAGATTTACCTTTCTTGTCTTAAGAATAGGACAGTTCATCTTTCTATGTCCATTTTGCTTAGACCGGATACACTCGTCCTTTGACTTGTATTCCTCAGCAAAATAAGACACTATCCAAGTTCTATTTCTAATCATATTTGAACAAGTAAATTATCTTTGAGAATTACGAACAACGGATTGAAAGACATTTTGAATTCCTGGGATCATGCAAACATAGTCTTTACTCAGTCAGGTGTTTTTGAATTTAACATCGAATATTGATCCCAAAAAAAAACAATATTCGAATAAATTCACCAACACCTCAATACACCGAATCCCCGCAGGCCACGAAGTGTGGACGTCTACGGTTCAAGCCATCGCAAGAGGAGGGATTAATCCCATTAATTAACATACCGTCCAAACAGTACTTAATTAATGTCGGTTCATCTTTTGGCCAGTGCATTGAGTCAATGTGTCTCTCGTTCTTTAGATGAAGGAACTTTTGAAATAAAAACAACCTTTTCCTTTGGGAATATCGTAATTATTTGCACTTTAAGTGTAACTCATTAATTGGTACTAGGTTTACTATCAAAATTATACGTCCACCTTTGGATGACCCGTATGATTTTGAAATAGCTCGCTATTACCATCCCGAAGGAGATTTGTCCTTGTGAACTGTGAAATAAACCGTCCTGTGGGATCGATCTAAACCACTTCACTAACAAACCTATAATGGAGGCCATGGATGTAATTTATTTCAACCCATTCACACTTAATATTTAATTTATGGGATTTTCTAAATCATGCCTCTAACAATTTACCTTGCACATAGAGCAATTAAATCACATAAGAGCATACATGATTAATAGACAATAGTAAACTAGGAACTATAATTCAACTATCATGGCCATTAACCAATCTCCAATATTACGGAGAAAAACAATCTCGTCCTTTGTTGAATGTGTCTTCCGTTTCAGGATTTGGAATTTTCCTTTTCGCTGTGACTCCCACTTATCGTCTTGAACAAGTCGTCATCGGGAAAGTCGCCATCGGGTCTTCTCCGTTGGCATGTACCTACTGCTGCCGTTGTCCGCACTTCTGTTAACCTGGGTCCGTGCGCCTTCCGTTGCTCATGCCTTAACGATACTCGCACATGACAGCAAGCTGCTTACGAGCATGTCTGCATTTGCACGGTACCACGTGTCCCGTTAACTGCGGGTTCGCGGGGTAGCCCGCCTCGTCTCGTCGAGAAATGTCCGCGTTTATCGGGTCCAACGAACAATTATATAATACAAATTACATACATTGATCCTATAGCCCACGCAAGGGTCGTACATGAATGATCTAGTAAAGCATTTAAACTATGCGGTGCCCACTGCGCGAATAATTTATTACAAGCATTTACCAACCCAAAAACTCTTCGATATGTCCGAGGCTTATAAAACGACATATATGAATTAAAAGCATACATACCATAATAGTCGGATTCAAGAATACCTGCAAACAACACTTATTTGCAATTCTAATCTATTAGGCGTTGCGCCCGTACACAATTAATTCACATATATCACGCAAGTCCTAATTCGAATAGTGCACAAAGACGACTTAGCTTGGGCTCTGATAATGAGGATGTTTATATGACGCGCTATTATAAATTATTTACGGTCACTATGTTCCAGTGCGCTGGATTGATGACGTCCCCGAAATGAACTCAGGAAGGAATATTATGTCAAGCCCTGCAGGCGGATGTGTTCCGACATAATGATTAACGATCTGAGTGGTACTAGTTTCGGAAATGAATAAGAAGTTAATTAATTATTTTTTACAGTAATTTAATTAATCAACGGACGTTATATCTTAAACATAGAGAAGTAAATCGATCAATAAGATTAATAAATATTAATCAAGTGGAGGTTTGATTTAATTGATTAAATTGGAGCCAAATGGGGAGAGCAATAATAATATTCTAGTGGGATATATTATTATTTAATTATTTATAAGCTCCATTAGGGACCTTAAGGAGGTGTCAAATATGGGCTTATCCCATTAGGCCAAGGAAACCTAATTCTACTCCACTTATTAATCCCAACTAGGTCATGATTACTTTCTCTTAACATCACCTTCTAGAAGACTCTCAAGATCGGGCCTGTTCGCAGAAGGCGGAGGCATGGCGATGGAGGATGAAGAGGAAAGGTTTTCTCTCGATATTAAATAGCATTAAATATGTACTCCCTACAATTAAGGAAATTATATCTCACCTGTTTCTCGTATTATGAAAAATAAGATACGAAATTTTGTTAAATATGCTAAATACTTTAAATAGATCGTAAGATTGCAATATAATTCACTTGATCTCGTCCGTGGTGTAATTTCCTCTAAAACTAATAGTATATAGACGAATATAGCAATATGGTATAAACAACATTCTCTCGCTTGTTTCTTTTTATCTTTTCCTTAATTTCTCTCTCCACTCTAGTATTCAATCCGTTTTTTTTCCCTCACCTTTCAAATTTTCTCCATCTCGGTTCATAATGTGCTATATGTATTCGTTCAAAGCCCAAACTAATTCATAATGTGAACCGGATCTTCTTACGAAGCCCAAACTAATTCTTGGGCCGTTCTGGCCTTATTAAAATCCTCCAAAAGACGAGAGCACCACAAGTAAATACCCACACATTTCTTCGTACAGCAACGAACGAAATGGAAACAGCCACCCCTTTTCCAACAGCCACCGCGACCATCGGCGACGGCGCCGTTGACACGACCGCCATCGAATCCACAGCCGTAACCGCCGCAACCACTGCCTCTGGAGATTTATCCTCCGAAGACACCTCCACCAATGGCACCCCGCAAGCTGCACACTCCGATCAAACTTACCCTAATCTCTCCCCAAATTCGGCGAATCGCCCCCAAATCACAGACGCCGACGACGAAGAACGAACCTCCCCCCGGAAAAACCAAAAGCTCTCCGACTTGCCGAAGCCCGAGCTCATGGAATCCGAAATTACCGAACCGCCCTCGCTCGCGTACGCAACTCCCGTCCCACCTCAGAACGGGAAACCATCGGCGGCCAAATCCAGCAAAAAGTCGAAGAAGAAAAGCAACGACGTGTGGACCACCACATCCAGGAAGGGGAAGAAGAAGACGAAGCACACCTCCATCGGCAACCATAATTCCAAGAATGCCACCACCGGCGACGGTGAGGATAAAGTGATGATAACCCCAATCCCTAGGTTTCCGGACAAGAATGATGACAGCGTAGACTTGCAGATCTGCCTGTCGAAGGCCTACAAGGCGGAGAAGGTGGAACTAAGTGAGGACAGGCTGACTGCCGGCAGCACAAAGGGTTATAGAATGGTGAGGGCAACTCGGGGCATCTGTGAGGGCGCGTGGTACTTTGAGATAAAGGTGGTGCATTTGGGTGAGACGGGACACACGAGGCTGGGCTGGTCCACGGATAAGGGGGACTTGCAGGCGCCCGTTGGGTATGATGGGAATAGCTTTGGCTACAGGGATATTGATGGGAGCAAAGTGCACAAGGCTTTGAGGGAAAAGTACGGTGATGAAGGGTATAAAGAAGGTGATGTCATTGGATTTTACATTAACATGCCTGATGGAGGAGCTTATGCCCCCAAACCCCCAAGGCTGGTTTGGTATAAGGGACAAAGGTATTTTTGTGCGCCCGACCCCAAGGAAGATCCACCGAAAATCGTGCCTGGTGAGTTGCGTCTTGTTTGGATTTTGCAATGTGGATGGATGTGGAGGCAGTGAATGTTGTTATGCTTCATATTTGTGTTTATTTTGTTTTGGTGATTTTGTCTGAGTGGTGGTATTGTGAAAGTTTGGAAGTTTGAATTGTTCTCCAGTTATGGTTTGTTATGCAGCAACTAGTTTTGTGCTCGAGTTTATTTTCCAGTTACTATTTGATTGAACTATTGGAAAATGTTTGTGGTCATTGCTTCTACCATCTACGTGGGACTAGGCACATAACATTCATTAACTTTAAAGTGAGTATTGGATTAGCTTTTAGTAGTTCGGGTTTTTTGAGTTGTTGTACATGCGCATCTAATTTGTGTTGTTGAGCTCTGCAAGTTATATACCTCATCCCATGATCTGNCTTGAGAAAATTTGATGGATCTGAATTGTTGCTTTTGATCTTCACTACATTTTTTTTTTTTTGTGCGCACAAGCAATTATCAATATCCAGCAAACAAGTAGACAACATACTGAGGACTATCTTGTTTTAGGATTATTATATTTTATTCTCCGAAATTTTGAGATCTATGTTTTGAAAATCTATATGGCACTATTTTTTGCAGTGTTCATATTAACCGTTAAGTATCCTTATTTGATGATCAGTTTTGTTCTTTGCGAATGGTTTGCAGGAAGTGAGATATCTTTCTTCAAAAATGGAATATGTCAGGGGGTTGCTTTCACAGACCTTTACGGTGGCCAGTATTTCCCGGCAGCCTCAATGTACACCCTTCCCGACCAACCAAATTGTGTTGTTAAGTTCAATTTTGGTCCGAATTTTGAGAAATTCCCTGAAGACTTTGGTGGGCGTCCTATCCCGAGACCTATGATTGAAGTCCCATATCAAAGTTATGAATGCCGGGTTGAGAATGAGCTCTCCACTGAGAAGAAATAGTAGCGCTTATTCACTTTTTTGTTAGTGTGTGTGGTTAGGGCAGGTGATTTTGGTAATTGTTCACTGAGTGGTTACATTAAGCAAAGCACAAGGGAGTGTTGGGGCTTGAGATTTGGGTAAAGCATAGCATAGAAGAGTGCTTTTCTGAGAGCTTTGAATGGTTTTCATTTGGGAAGATGTAGAATTGTTGTTGAATTTATTTTCTCCTGTAAATTTATTTTCAAGTAAAGCATGGAATGATCTTTTGAATTGTTCTCACCGAATCATGTAAAGATTTCCTCTTTCTGACAGTCTATCTCCCTTTAGATTGGCTATCTTACTTACTAGAAGCTTTTGTCCCGGAACCCTGACCTACTGTTGTATGCAATAAATAGAATAGGCATTTCTTTGAATCCTTTTTCAAGTTATGCAATTGTGACAACTTTCGATGTGCCTGTTCCTATGGAGTCCGGATGAAGAATCTACAAGCAAAATGTATCTATGGCTGTGGGATGAGATCAATTCATCAATCATAAACAAAAACATATGTCTCGATTTCCTTGAGCTGAAAAACTCTAGCTTGGGCATACAGCATAATAATGTCAGGGAGAATTGTACTAGGATTCATTCCAAATCAATGTAAAACAGTTATAAATTAAATAAATAAAAAATAATTCAAAATAAATAAACAAATTAAAAAAAAAAAGTTAGGAGACACATGTTGGTTTAAAATTTATAAAACAATAACTGCTAACATTGAAAAATTTAGGATGAGAAGCAAACTGCGTCGGATTTTCCGATTAGCCGGATAGAGGACGTGATGGTCGATATAAGTATAAACCATTTAACTTAAATATATTAATATATTGGTAGCAATAATGTAATTTTTACAATTTTAAATGGTTGACCAATTAATTTAATGAAAAAATATATAATTATTATTATAACAATTATTTGAAATTTTAAACGATTTGGTTGTCTCATAAAAACATAACAGATTATAAAAAAAAAAATTCTGGATAAGCTGATTAAAAAATAATAATTTTAAATAAATAGTTAAAAAAAATTGCAATGAAATTTTTAATATGAATATAACTTCTATATATCAATTAGTGTGACTTTATAATTAGTTAGTGGTAGCTATTATGTAATAAAATAAATAAAAAAATATAATTGCTTGATTAATGAAAAATGTAACCTTTTTTTTCAAAATTAGATGAAAAAAATGAGAGGAAAAAAAATGTTTTTGCATTAACTTATTTGTCTAGAATTTATATATATATATATATATATATATAGAGAGAGAGAGAGAGAGAGAGAGAGAGAAAGAAGGGATGAGGGGGATTGGATAACATGAGAATGTTACATGGTGAAAGAAATATAAAAATAAATATAGACCTTTAGATCTATCAAATCAATTTGTTCTCGACTGCCGGCCGGGAAGTCTTGATTAAAGCTGTTGTGCAATCTATGCTTACTTATCTTATGAGCCTGTTCAGGTTACCAAGAGCAATTTGTAATCAAATCAAACAAATTGTTGCTCAATTTTGGTGGGGCTCCCGTAATGGCGAACGGAAGTTAGCATGGGTAAAATGGAGCAAAATGACTACGTCAAAACAGGAGGGAGGGATGGGATTCCGAGATTTTGTTTTGTTTAATCAAGCATTGCTGGGAAAACAGGCGTGGAGAGTACTCTCTTGTCCGGATTCACTTGTGGCTACAGTTCTTAAAGCTAAGTACTTTCCTTCAAATAATTTCCTTGAGGCCGGGGATCGGGCGGGATCTTCTTACATTTGGAAAAGCATTTTGTGGGGACGCGAGGCAGTGAGAGCAGGTATGCGATGGAGAGTTGGAGATGGGGCGTTAATAAAACTTTAAACCATTTTTCTCGGATCCATGGATTCCTCATTTTCGACAATTTAAACCATTCTCTCAACCTATAATCGGAATTGACCGAGTACAGGATCTCATTGGAGTTAGCGGAGCTTGGAATGAAAACCTAATCAACGGCACTTTTCTACCAATTGATGCACAGAAAATTCTATCCATTCCCTTGACCAATAACCGTAGCTCGGATCGAGTTATCTGGCACTATTCTAAAAATGGAGATTACACTGTAAAGAGTGCCTATCATATGCTTAAAGCCCTATCAGAAGATCCTCGAGAATCGAGTTCTCACAGAAATTCTCGATGGTGGAAAGATCTATGGAAAATGAAAGTTGTACCGAAAATAAAAAAATTTTCTTTGGAGACTGTGTCACTTAGCTTTCCCTTCTCCTGAAAATTTGACTCGCAGGTCCATTATAGTGGTAGCAAAATGTGCTAGATGTGGAGGATGGGAATCAAACATCCACATATTTTTCGAATGCGGATGGGTTAAAAGGCTGTGGAAAATGACCGGTTGGTGGGATATGTTGGCGAAGTTGCGAGGTAAAAGCTTCTCCTCTACATTTTGTCATATTTTGGATGGAGATAAAAGAGAAGAAAATGCCAGTGTTCGCAATTTTTCTGTGTCTTATATGGAATGAGAGGAACCGTACTCAACACGGCATATCGGCAAGGAGTGTTGAACAAATCTGGGCTATTGGAAACATATGGTTGGAAGAGATAAATGCCGTGAATCATTTCTTTTCCAATATTCAATGAATGCTTACACCGACATCCATCCTATCTTGGAGTGGTCTAGGTACATGCCAAAATGGGTTTACTCTTTTTTGTGATGCGGCAGTTAGTGCTGGTTCGATTTGTTTTGGTGGTTGGATTTGTGATTCGGATGGTCTATGTTGGGCAGCTTTTGCCTCACAACAATCCGGATCCTTTACTCCGGAAACAGCAGAAGCTATGGCACTCCGATTCGGGCTTCGATTCACGTTAGATTCAGACTTTATGATCCAATCAGCCAAAACTGACGCTGTTTCTATTATTATTGGCATCTCAGACCAAAATTTTAACAACTCGTTGCATAGTGTCTTTGCGGATATTAGTGATCTTTTGGGTTGTTGAATTGTGGAAATTGTAGTCACGTTAGTCGCGATAATAATGTTATAGCTCATAATATAGCTAAATGGGCTATTAGATCGACGGAATCCTTCTTGTGGAAGGATTGTCTCCCGTATTTTTTATCTCCTTTATTTCGAATTGTATTATTGATCAGTTGATCGTATGAATTCAAGTTTATTGACAAAAAAAAAAAAAAAAAAAAAAAAAAATATCAATGATTAGGATAATGGTTAACGCGGGTTACTAGAATGGTCAATACGCGGTGACATATTAGTAATTAAAACTAATTAAGTGGTCTTTTGTGAAAAGCTGAGGGCACTGGCATATTTTCACACAGTTGCGTGTGTTGCTCAGACACATTCTGTAGCCGTTTTGCCCAATGAGTAATTCTGAGTTATGTCAAGAGTTAGGGCGCACGTGCTCTAATCGATCATAGTAATGTCAGATTTATGAGTTATCAATGGAATTTTAATTTTTTATTTTCGATCTTCATCTACGGTTTGCTGTATTCTAGTCTTTCGGGAGCTTTTATGTAGAATTAATCCCTTTGTGAAGGGGAAACTCTATATTAATGACCCTCCGGTAGTTCATTTATTTTTGTCTCCAACAGTTAAAAACTTCCTTTTGTAGCTATTAGGTTACTGGTTGTACTTAATTTGAGTATATATAATTGTATTTGTCATTAAGATAAATAATAATAATAATAATAATAATAATAATAATAATAATAATAATAATTTAAAAAAAAAATCTAGTGAGGGCCTTGGACGAAAAATCTTTTCTTTTTATTTTTTATCTTTCTCCATCCTTTTCTTTTTTCCATTACCACTTTTACCTTCTTTGTTCTTATTTCTGCTTCTCTTTCTCAGAAAACTTTTTAAACATTTGTATGTATTGACCCAATGGTTGCTCGCGTCTAACTCATCATGGCTATACAGAATTCTTTAAAAGAAACTCAATAAAAGCCCAATGGCCGCTAGTCCTTAATTCACAAACCTTCAGGAAGCTCGTTATTTTTTTACAATGCTATCAGTTCAATATGCAAACAAACAAATGCGTGTTACTGATATACTGGGTTAGTACTGAAACGAAGTTTTTTATATCATTCATAGGTTTAATAAGCAGAAAATGGTACATAGCAAAATTACTAGTAATGGAATACCGCTTCTTCTAACTGTTTCTAGATGGTCAGGAAAGAGGCAACTTAGTTAGAAACATAACCAACTAAATTTTCGGGTTTCTCAAATGCAGCCGTACCCAGCCAAAGCTTTTTAGTTCATTCTATCCGCATTTCTAACACAGTCCAGACAAGCCACAACTATTTCTAGTTCCAAGACTGCACGTGAGATGACCTTGCCTTGAAAAGTATCTCGACTAACAGATGTCATTTCAGTAAAATAGACTAGTTTTGAGACTATTTTCAATCTGCAACAATCAGTAATGGGGTCAATCAAATGATTTGTGTATATGTGGGGCATTTGTATTTTGTGAAACAAGTAAGAAGAAATTTACAATGTTCTGCAGAAAAATACGTCGACAGGTAAAATATTACATTGCCAACACGAGAAAAAGTGAGATTAACATACCACAGCCCCAATGCTAACTCCCATCAGTATTCGTTAAATTCTTCATTTTTCTTTTGTGCTTACGCTTCAACTTCACAGCATCCTTTAACTTCTTCTTATCTTTGATTGTCTGTTGTTGAGCGCCATCAGTATCATGTGACGGAAGTGACGGATCCTGACCTCTAAGGGGTTTACCAATCTCTGGCTTTTCAGGTGGTAATATATCCATCTTCTTTTCTGGGTTTACTGCAGCTATAAAATATAAATTTACTTGTGCATCTCATCTAAACCAGAATTCTCAAACAGGTACAGTGGGATCAGACAAGATTAGGTTTTCAAAAGATGCCCCCAGAAATATAAATAAATAAAAAAAATGTTGAATTAGCTCATATTGAATTCATTATTGTGCTAGTAGTATTTGAAATTATCTTGACAAAATGACAACCAAGTACTGGAACAACAAAGTAGGACGAAAATCTCCATTCAAGTATTTGAAATCATGTGTTTCTAGACAAACAGACAAATATAAATTTAAAATACCTCTCGAAGCTAGAGATGCCTTCAATTCATCAACACTGACACCCTCAGAACACGAATCCCTGCAATAAAAACTTTTTTCTCTCAATAAACTGATACCACAGTGAGCTTTCTACTTTCTCATTGATGAAGTGTTTCATATTTAGAAGCATCGATTTCATCATTTCATGTGACATGAACATGTATCTACATTAATTCTAAAAACACACACATATACATAGTACACTACATGTAACTGAGTGGGAATCTCGGCTCACTCATTGACGAAATTTGTAATCTGCAAATCGGAAAAGAATAAACTAACTATAGTTCAGAACGATGAAAAGCCCTACCAGCTAGATGGTCCGCCAATAAAAGCTTTAGGTTTGACATCTCCCAAACTGCTTTCATCATTTTTAGATGAATGGATTTCAATTTCCAAGTCCTCTTTCGTACTTTTATCCTCTGTTTTCATTTCAGGCTTCCCCATTTCCTTTGATAAATTACCAACTCCCTTCCAAGCAACTTGGCTCACACCAACAGAACAAGGGTGTCGTTTGATCTTTTTCAAAGCTCTTGCTGAGTTGTACACTTCAACCTGCACACAATACGAGCGCCATAATTTTAGTATAGAATACTTTCGAGATCTGAAATCATACCTTACATAATTTTTGCATAGGCTAAGCACAAAAGATTCTTGACAGATATTTATTTCCTAGACTAAACATTGACAATTTTTCAGTTTGCATGCCTTCTTGCGAACGCTTTAATGAGAGTTTAATTCATCAAGAAATGCACAAGCGCAAATGATAAAACTATAAAAGACTTCCTTCTTGGACAAATCCGTCAAAAAAAAAAAAAAAGCATCTTCGCATTCAATAATCTAACAGGCACGTGCAACACAGCTTGCCAGATCAGAACACTTTGAAAGATGCACAAACCACTACCACAGAAACTTCATGAAGATATAAAGCTGGTAACGAGAAATTTGTGATATTCCCCTATGGTATTCTAGGTTAAAGCTGGAAACAATGATTACCATGCAGTATTCAAAGAGAGAATATTTTATACGAAGAAAATGAAAATTTCAAGCAACTATTTGACAAGAAAAATTGTACATGTCAGAAGAACTACTAACCTCTTTCTTGATTTTGGTTGTTATATCACCAGCCTTTACAGATGCAATCCGCAAGCATTGCATAATAACACTCTGTATGACGCCTTCTCCTCCAGCTTTCTGGATAGCACAGACATCACCATTTGTATTGAGAGTAGCAGTCAATTTTCCTCCCATAACAGCTTCTTCAGAGTGTGAGGGGTCAATTAACTAGCGACATTCACAAGCAGAAGCGATGTTAAGAGACGCAGCTCCCCGAATAAAAAAATAATAAAAATATATAAAAATAAAAATAAAAATTATAATAGTAATAATAATATCCATGGCATACTGACCACGGTGCTCTCGGCCCCAATAAATGCAAAGGTTACTGCTATAGGTAGATGGTGGACAATCAAAGGAAGTGGTTCCTGCACCTGCAATATTCATAAAAACACAAAGATGAAGCCAAATATTGAAATTGCCAGTCCAGTGCCGCTGCCAAATATTATCTGCATTTAACACCCACTATCACCTTATAAAAAAAGAGCTCAGTTACTTTTGATAATCACAAGTAACCGACTCGGGTCCTGAAAGTCCAAAGATATAATCATATCAAGTCCACTGAAAAAGAGCTCGGTTACTTTTGATAATCACAAGTTGAACGTCCGAAGATATAATGCATACCAAATCCACTGAAGCAGCTTCTTACATAGAAGAGCAGTGCTTCCAAAAACCCATATCTAGAAGGACAATTCATGGTACAAGACAAACTTCACAGATTGCATTATGAATATAATTATAATTTACACCAAATACATCAGAACTGTAATTGTTTTCATAAAAGAAAATGCAAATAGAAGGAAGAAAACAACTCACTTCAGTGGGATGTATGGTAACTTCCTGACCGTCTTCTCCTCCCAATGTACATTCTGGCCTTCTGAAAGTCATAAGAGCAGCCAAAGCAGCAATATTGGCAGCATCCACAAGATTCCTACTCTCAAGGAACCACGAGATACCAATAAGGTAAATCATCAGAACCATATATATCAAATACATGTAGATATAAAGATGTACAAGGTCCACTCACCCGCCATTGTCTAGAATGTGAAGATCAATACGAATAGACCACACCCATTTACCAGCAATAACACAAAGGGATTCTGTATCCACTGCCCTGCTTTCCCTGCAACAAACTTCTCACAGCTCAGTATGATGTGATATTCTAATGCAAGAAATATAATGCGTTGGAAGGGTGAACACAATAAATTCCATCACAACTGAACTCTAATTATCATTTAGCCGAAGAGTTCATTAATTTCACTAGGAAGAATAAAGTTCTTTTTCTTTTCCGAAACAAAAGGTTTAAATGCATTGGATAAGACAATGCACCTTTAAACATTACCTCAACCCGCGATCAATTATGCGCCCCAACTCCACTGCATATTCCCCAGGACGCCCTACTTCAAATGAGGGATCGGCCATTGGAGAGAATTCAGTAAATATGGAGAGAGTTCCTTCATTCGGGCGGTCACGATAAGGTTGCACTAGCTGTGAGGTTACAAATCCCATTACCCGAGTTTGGCCCAATTGTACCTCCGATGAGCCATCCTCGCTGTTATAAACCACAAATTTTAGACGCATATCCCAGAAGAAGAAAGTCTCAAGAGATTGTTATCAAAAAAATATTTTTTATTATCGTTAAAAGTATTTTGTTACATGTGAAACAGAATAAGAGCAACGTTAGTTGAAAATTAAGCAACCATTACAAACTGTATACTCAAAACATAAGTTGGCCTAAAATTACAAGATAGATTTTACTGGGAATGTATCAAGTGTTCTTACCTACCAAACTGAATTGTCAAGTTTCGATAATCAAAAGGACCGCGGCCATCGATCCTGAGATCCGACAGCAGCGCCGTCTCAATGAATTTCTTCTCATTCATTGTCATTCGCCATGAATTAGAAAGCCTCTGCTCCATCTCTTGTGGCTCTCAACTGTATGTGTAGTGGAAATGGCCACGGAGGAATTAGGGTTTTTGTTTCAGGGTTTATTGAGTGGGCTCTCACTTCTCGGGGGACAGCCCAGTATGCCTGTTTGACTGTTTGTTTTGCAATATGGAATGGAACATCATTTTGTAAAGTTTTTTTCTTTTTTTAAACTTTTCTCAATCTAAGAAAAACTTTTATTGTGTCGCAATAGAATAGAGCTCGAATTTTAACTTTTTCACTAGTACAGAGTCCGTGCGATGCACGAGACGTACATTTTTAAGATTATTTATCCAAGGTTATAATTATATACATGAATAAAGAAAGATGTACGGAATATATATAGTACGTAACCCGTACAAAGCACGAGATATATTTATTTAGAGAATATTATATTATAAGATGCAATATTCAATAAAAGTTTATAATACGCAAGAAAATTATACAATGTTCAATAAAAGTTGTATAATATTCAAATGGAGTCTTAAAGTCTCTTGTACATTAAGACTACTGACAAAATAATATTTTAATCAATGAGTTTCCTTTCCTTGTAGAATGTGATTTGAGGAGTACAACAAATCGATATATAGCTGACTTGCTTTTTTCATTGTAGTTTTTTTTTTATATATAATGAATTTAAAGATATTCTAAAATATAGCAAAAATTAATTTTTTTATTACAATTAGGAATTTTACTAAATATAAACTCTCAATCTATAGTGTTAATCAACGTTTAAGTCTAAAAAATTAAAAAATTTTACCTCTTTTAATCAACGTTTAAGTTTAAAAAACAATAGAGTTATTCTAAGTTTTTTTTTCTACATCTTTTAAGACATTAAATATGAGCATGTTAGGGCTTGCTTGTAAAATAATTAATATATTATCTCACTAAAATATTTATACTAATAAAAATTTAATTTTAGCATATAAATTTATCCCTTGATATAAGAGAAAGTAACAGTTTTACTTATTGTTGTTCACCATATAATATTTAATTATTATTTTATTATATAATAAAAAAAATATTGTTAAATAGTGTAGTAGAATTGTTATAAAATTATATGATTTTTTTTTTTACAATATGGATTTAATATTTTTTTATGATTTGATAATATAAACAAATCTATACTTAACTTTGACAAATAAAACAAACAAATACTTTAGTAAGTATTTAATGTATATACTAAATAGGAATATATTTGGTATAATCAAATACCAAATATAATCAAATAAGTCAAAGTGTACATTTTTATTTGGTATTTGATTTTTTTATTATTAAAATCTTTTTATTATACTTACCTTTTTAAAATAAAACAAATAAATAAAACAATTAAATAAATAAAATATTATAATACCAAAATAGTAATGACATTTAATGCAGTTGACTTTTCTGAATAGTAAATATAGTAAATAGAATCTCTTTTTATATAAGTATAAATTGTATAATACGGAAATAATAATGCAATAAATGTTGTTGACTTTTTTTTATATTAAATATGGTAAATGGTATACCTTTTAATATAAGTATAGATATATTTTAATTAACTGTCACGTGGTGAGTATAATAATAATAATATATAATTTATTTAATCAACTGATTACGTGCATACTATAATAATAATAGTAATAAACAATGGATAGCACACGTTTTGAAAAGTTAAAGGCAATCAATCAATTCACATGAATTATAGGTGAGATTGATGAAAGGTGAGATAATATCCGTTCATTTATATAATCTAGTGTGAAAAGGACATAAAAAAAGTGTGAAAAGGACATAAAAGTTACTAATTTTAGTAAACATTTAATGCAGACAGGATGTTGACTAAGAATTGACCTACTAATTTTGAAAATGGTTAATTCTTATTATATAAATATAGATATAGATTTGAGAGTTTCAATTTTAAGTTATTTTCAATTAAAGGTTTACTTTTACATTCTAGTTCTCAATTTAAGTCACCAACTAACTTTATATTTTTACATAAAATATGTAAACCAAAATACTATTATTTTAAAATTTATATTTAAATAATTATAAATAAATTTAGTAAAATTACTTTAGTAAGCTAAATTAATTTTGCATAATTGTAACTTATTGAATCAATTTTCTTACAAAGCTAGTTTTACAAATATATTTAATACTTTTATTATAGGTATTAATTTTATATATCCTTAACTTTTTTAAAAATATAAATTTTATTCACAAGTAATATTTTCTATAAATTTATTTAAAAATAAAATTATTTTCTAAATAGTTTATTATTAATGTTATCACATATTTAGATCACAATTAAGTTAAAATTTAATTTTTAACTTTTAAAATAAATACCATTAAGCTTTTTGCATAAATGTAAATTATGAAATAATTATTTTATTATGTAATTTTACTAAAGACATTTAATTTTTGTCATTATAATTACTTAAAAAACAGAGTATTGTGGTTTACATAATTATGTCAAAATACAAAATGATTTGGAGTCTTACATTAAAAAGTAAAATGTAAAAGTATGTCTTACATTAAGAATAACTTAATGTTAAAACCCTCAACTGAAAAAGTTAAAAATTTAAAACTTATTATGACACAATACCTAAAAATCAAGCCCTACAATGAAATTTTGCCGGATTTTATCATGTTACAAGAGTATTACAAAGTATAGCATTTCCTTAGTTCGGTTCATAGAGGCCTTGGATTTGGATTTTTGGTAATATTCGTTGACCAGGTTTCGAAATTTACCTATCCTGAATTTATGATTCCTTAAAAAAACTAGTAAAATTTGTTTAAGTGACCGTGCTAATTTTATACTGAGTAATTAGCTTAGTCGCAGCTTATTAAATATGACTATAGGTGAGACAGTTTAGAAGAATACTCTGCTTTTTCCTCCAAAAGTTCAAAACTAAGTTGTATTAGATTTTTGCACACCAAATATAATGAAACTGCAAGTATGATACTTTTGGGACACAAAAATACAACGACTCAAAGCCAGTATTCCAGATAACAGATAAAAAGTAATACAAATGATCCACAACATGATAAAAATTCAAAATCTGAAAAAGAAATCAACTTTAGTACCAAACTGAAGAGGGAACAGCAAACATAAACTCAATAACATCACCCCTAAGAAACCCAACTAAAAAGTGGACACAATGAAAAAGTTCTCACCGGAAAACATCCATAATACAATTGTCAACTATCAGACAAAGGTTCACATAAATATCCTTTACCCTAAAACTCTCCAAAGCCACAGAAACTTGCAACCATCAAAACCTCCTTCGTGGACTCCTGGAGCGACGACCACGAGGTGATCTACAAACAGATTCAAGAAATTGATGACGAAAATAATGTCATAAAAAATCTAATATAAAGAAGACAAAAATACACATAGAGCTCGTATTTCATATCCATCCATCCTCGGCTTATTCAAAAGTTGGAGCTCATGATTGATTAATAAGTTTCTCATGATGAAAGAGTTTCTCAAGAAGATCCAGCTCTATTGTATTTATAAGAGTTTCAGTGTTTTCCAGTGTCAACCCTAAACTAAAATATGGTACTGTACACAAAAATTCCTTCAGAAGTTCTACAATCTACGCTCTATATCATATCAAGAGAACAATAGCACTAATATGTATAATCAAAAGTACTGCATCCTCCTACTGGTTATGGTCACACTGGCTAGTGCATTTTAAGTTGCGCATTTTAAGTAGCACGTTTGCAAAGAGAAAATACAAATACGATTCAATACACATGAGAGTTTGAAAGCATACCTCCTCCTCGCATTCCTCCTCCTGAACGGACCTTTGCTGAATGCCCAATCAACATTTATGATATGATCAAGGAACTCTTTTCCATTCATTTCATTTATAGCTGCCTGGGCCTCTTCGAACTTCTCATATTCAATCAGAGCATAGCCCTAAAAAACAGCAATAATGTTTACAGGCAGCAGCTAAGCAACTCGCAGTAAGACATGGGAAATGGTGTATAGACATGACTGATTCACATCAAAAGAAAATAAGAACAAAAAAGACCAAATGCATAGCAGTCATAAGGTCTACAATGCAATTCAGGAGAAGGCTACTAACATATTGCAGTATTAAACCACAAAGACATACAATACATCCACAAAGATAGCAGCTTTTGAGTATATTCCACACATGTGAAGTTTATTGTTCTCTATCTTCCTTATCATGACTACAGATGAGTAACAAATGTCATAAAAGAGCAATGTCATCCCTACAATAATACTAGAAATAAAAGTGGGTAATTGACAAGAGGATCATGCCCGTTCCAAAACTTCTAGACGTCCACAGAAAGACAATCATTAGTGAAATAACTAAGCCAATGGATGCTTCTCCACATGCAGCTAACATGACGTATAACTCAATTCCATGACCAGAACATGAAACATAAATCACAATTTTCCAACTTTGGCTCCTATGACAAAGATCTTGAAGAGAAGCATCATTTAAGTTTATAGATTAATCTAATGACGTAGATAGTTTGGTACACAAGACATCTTTAGATGAAACTCTTCATTGTAACTTACCTACTTAGCGCCAAAGTTGGAAATTTCATAATGAACACAGTGCCTTCATCAAACAATTTCCATACCTTGACAAACCCCGTACGACGGTCAAGATTCAAGTGTAGATTCTTCATCTCTCCAAAATCACCAAATGCATTTTGTAGATCATCCTCTTGCGCCTCTTCATGAACGCCAGTAACAAGAATAATCCAACCTTCAATTGCTACACACGCAAAAGAGACAATAAGAACTCAACTTCAATCCCAATAACCAGCTGCAATATATTTGAAGGGATGGTAAGGATGCTATCTAACCTAAAATGACTATTACTAGGTCTTTTCAACAGTAACAAGTATGTTAACACTAGAAACAAATATGAGTGTACGTGTATAACATCAATATGACATACCAAAAAGTTAAAGAACCACCATTTAAACTCATGTCAAGTTCAAAGAATCCTTTTCTCCACAACTGTAATGATAACGTTCACCAATCAATGCTAATGACAAAATTTGTCACAAAATTAAAATAGAAGATCATATTTATTGATGCAGCTACTACACCCTAATGTCCGGGGACACCGACCAACATATCTTCATTCAACAATCCTGATACTAATACAATGTCATGGAAGACAAAATAAAATTGTGAAATCAAGTAGAAATATTAATCCTAAAATCAAACGTCCCTGTCTCTCCATAGCTAACACCCACAACCATCAAGTTTATGCATCCCTTAATGAAAATTAACAAGTTATAAATAAAAAAAAAAAATGTGCCAATAAAACTGTAATAAGGGTTTTCATACAGAATTCATTCATCACTCTTTACTAAACAAATAGGAATAAGGCCAGATATAACAAAACCTACACATATAACTACGCCAAAACTGAATAAGGCTAGAAATGCTAGGGTTTCGATGCTTACATCGTTCGGGGCCAGGGCCTCCTTCAGAGTCGAGCGTGTCAAACCGGGCAGACATGCGAGCACTGCGGTCAGCTTCAGCAGCCGCCTCATCTCGGAACCCACGGCCCTTGGTCTTCTTAGGAGCCGATGAAGAGCCACTTCCGGCGATGGCAGACCTCAGCCGGGGGATAGCGGAGGCCCCGTTACGATTAGGGGAGCCGTCGCCGACGTCCTCGTCCATTAGATCGTCATCCTCCGGCTCGAAATCAATCGCCTCGGCCTCCGCGTTCGCCATTAGAGATCTTTTATGTTTCTCGGCTTCAGATGTGGAAGGGAAGGAGGGTTTTCGGAATTTCTTATCAATGTCGATTTTGCACAATTTTGAAACCCTATAGTCTAGCACTGTTTCTTTTACCGCTTTGTGTCTTTTTTTTTTTTTTTTTTTTTTTTTTTTTTTAAATATGAAATTGGGTTGGGCTTTTTCGNAAAACTCTTAAAATTAACGAGCTATGGAGCCAAGTGTAAATATAATATTCTTTTTATTTTGGATAATGCATTTACACTTGAGTTGTAATTCATGTTGTCATCCAAGTGAGCTAAATAGTATTACTCAAAATTAGCTCAAAGAAACGTACAATTGGTAGATCAACTGATTACAACACTTTTCAACTTAACCAACAAGCTAGGAAGAAAAGAACACAGGAAAAACACTACGTGAATCACACTCAACCGACCAACATGGCCACTAAGCGATAAAAGAAAGAGGACAAACCGAAAACACACGCTTATAACAATATTTCAGTTATCTAATATCATCAAGCACCACAAAAAGAAAAGGCACAACATGTAAGTGGGAGTTCAGATTAATCACCACCCCTCTGTCCTTAGGAATGCGTTGAACCTCTTTTCACCCATTTGCCTTAGCTTTTTCCAGAGTATACCTTACAGCTAGCAATGTGGCCTCTTTTTTATTTTCTGCCCAATTTCCAGCCTCCTACCAAGTGTGGATCTGCACTTCATCCTGCATTGTTGTATCGTAGATCTCCACTTTTCCTCTTGGTGAACATAAAGCATTGGCTCGTAGAGTCATTAGCCCTACTCTCTTGGAAAATTGTTCTCTTTGGTAATCAGTGTTGCACTGCCTTGGTACTTCTGATTCCCTTTCAGAACTCTTGATATTTAGCATTTATAGCCAATCTTCCTTGCACCTGCCACCACTTCTAATTCCTTAAAAGGCTATCTATTGAATACACTATTAGACCTGGCCTTCCATATTCTCCAAATCAAACAAACAGGCAAAGTGACCCTTTGTTGAAGTTTGAAGAAACTGCTGCTGCATATCTCTTCCAACCAGCCTGTCAGAGTTTTTGCCTTATCCTGTAAAGCAGACCATTCTAATCCTTACAGCTTCCAACAGATACGAGTGTGAGAGCGTTGGTAAAACAGGTGCTTTGGATCTTCTTGCTCCTCACCACATAAAATATATATTGAGTCTATACTCACTCCTCTTCTAGCTAGTTATTTAGTGCTCAAGAAACCATGGATCACCCTCCACATGAAATTCTTCAGCTTTGGATGCATGGGCAGCTTCCAGGTTCTACTCCACATTCTCCTTGCAATTGCATCCACCATACTAGAAGAAGTATGACTCCTACAGCCAGATCTATTAGCCAAAATATTCTCATAAGTCGACTTTACAGATAAAAAAACACCTTTAGGATCAAAGTGCCAAACTAGTCTATCATTTTTATGTAAATGACTTAACTATATCTTGAGTATAGACTGAGCATCAAAAGGATTGAATGATTGTTCAACTAACTCCTTATTCTAGTATCTACCCCCTTCCAAAATCATATCACATACTTTCACCACTCTACCGCTGACTTCAAAAGAATTGCAAGTAGGTTTGAAATTGTTTTTGTTTGGGATCCAAGGTTAATCCCAAACTTTAATTGAGGCCCCATCTCCCATCTTATATCTTAGCCTTGACCAATGAATACCTAGCTCCTAACCACCCTTACCACATCCAAGAATCTCCATCTCTCTTTTTTGCCTCATACAAACTGGACTTAGGAAAATACCTACCCTTAATCAACTTACTTACCAACAAATTCCATTTTTTTACAAAAACTTCTTCATGGGGCTAGGCGGAAAAGTATTTCATCGTAGAACATGAGTAAGTATTCTCCAAAGATGTTTGACAATGGAGGCCTCATTGAAGACCCCCATATCTATAAACCCTAGACCCCCTTCTTTTTTACCTTTAAACCAACCCAGTCCAAGAGGACTAATGAATTCTGTCATCCCCTTTCTATGATTTATACCCACCAAAAGGATGCTACTGACTTACAAATTTCATTACACACAACAATTGAAATCTTAAAACAAGCCATAACATACACTAGAATAGAATTCAAGACAGTTTTAATAAGGGCCTCTCTACTTGCTCACTTAAGAAGCAACTCTTCCAAGAGCCAATTCATGGGGCGACTGGGGCTTGGGTCGGCACTTACTCCTCCTTCGAATCATGTATGTTCTCGGGTGTTTGGATGAATTTCCTCCGGCGTTTGACGGTGGCTCGGTTCATCTTCGGATGAACCGGCCCGTGGTTGACGGGGTTGTGGTGGGGGATGGTGTTGGGAGCTGGCCTCTAGGTGTTGCTCTCTGGTGGTGACCACTTTGGCGGGTTTCTAGTTCGTTTGGGCCGGATCTAGTCAACTGTAGCAATATTGGAGTTTTTTAATATGCGCCTTGGGTGGTTTTATTTGTGGGGTAGTCATCTTCGGTGTTGCCTCGTGTGGTGGTGGGTTGGAGTTGTTTACTGGCAGTAGGGAAGGACTTTATTCTACTATTTAGGGTGGTGTTTGTAGTTGTGTTTTGTGGTTTTGTGTGTGTGTATGTGTGTTTTTTTTTTCTCCTTTTTAGGAGTTAGAATCCTCCACTTGTGAGAGTTGTATTTCATTACTTCTCCACTTGTGAAAGTATTAGAGGTGGTTGTTTATAAATTTTTCAATTCATACTCAAAATCTAACTCAATTATTTTATTCACAATATTGTCAATATAATTAATTAATATCAACTAACCATTTTTACACATCACATCAACTTTAATTAATTATTCATTTACTCACATAATTTTAACTAACCATCACTTCAAATCATTTTTTTTACTTTTACATTAAATCAACTTTAATTATTTTATTTTAAACAGACAAGAAAAAAATTAATAAAACAATTAATGAAATAAAAAACTTTGTTCGACCATGATTCATGTGAAAAAAGGGCCGATGATTCACATCCATGCGTTACCTTTTTCCTTCAATTGCAAGTAACTGATCCAAGAAAATGAAAAACAAGGCACAATTTATGATTTATTTCCAGGTTCCATTTTTCTCTAATCATAGTATTTCACAGACAAATCAGACACAGTAAACCGCCGTTCCTAAACTCCCTCGATTCCGGAATAAAATTGAAATCATAATCTACTTTCCCCAAAATCCGACGACAATCGTTCGCGGCTCGTCGCCGGCCGTCCTATTTGATGACTTGGGTCATCGGCCTTCGTTGACTCCGGCGCTCCACTACCGCCGGTCAGTTTTCTCTTCGCATATATCATCCCGTCACCGACTATTATACCGCGCACGCGCGATTTCAAACCCAAATGGATCCGGATTTCGGGTTTAGCTCGCCGTTATTGGGCCACCCGAAGCCCGCGGCCGGCCTCTCCCGCCCGCCCCGTCTCGCCAAGCTCCGGAAACCCTTGACCGGCCACCGTCCCAATCTGTTCAGGCCTGCAACCCAATCGGGCTCCTTCCCTGCTGCGGAAGATTTGGGTACTGGATTGGGCATTGATCCGGGTCGTAAACCTGATTTTGATCTGACCAAACAGAATGCGGATCGTGGTTTTGTGTTTGTGGCCAATGCTAGCAGTAGTAGTACCAAGAGTAGCTTATTTAGTGAGCCTGTTGGGGATAATAATAACAGTAATTTGGAGACAAGTAAGGCTGCTGATGAAATGAGGAAACTGAGAATTGAGAGCGAAAAGACGAATTCCGAGAGAATGAATATGAAGAATGACAGCAATAATAGTAGCAGTAGTGCTAGCCGCAATATTGGCGGTAATGTAAATTTGAGTGGTAGAAATACCGTTTTTCTGGGAGTCAATGAAAGCGTGGTTTCTGAATTACCTGACGAGATGAGAAGGCTGCACATCGAAAGCAAACGTTATAGTGAAAATTACGGTCGGAATGTGGAAGGACTTCCTAATAAGATGAATAAGTTGAGTATGGAAGACTCTAGGCATGATGGTTCGACGAGCGTTGGCTTTGGAGGCAATGGTGGCAAGTCAAGTGGAAGCATCGATAATATGCTTCCCCAGGAGATCAAGAATCTGAAAATCGAAGATTCTTTGAATAGTTCGGCTGATGATGGTAGTTCTCAAGACGAGAGTAAATTCACATTCAAAGTTAGTAGAAATTCTGGGTCCAAACCAAGCACGGGTTCTGGTCCGGAAACTACACATGGCAGGCGGGCTGAGAATTTGGGTGGTCATGGGTATTTGAACAATGTTTATGGATCACTAAATCCGAAGTTTACTTTTCAGTCTTTGGAAAGCAAGAACATTGGTACTCATAGGAACTCTCAAAATGAAAGTAATTCGCCACTGGCACCACCCTTTGCATCCAGTGCCATCAATTTCAAAGCTGTAGAGACTATGCCCGAGATGCCTTCTATGGACAGAGTTGAGAAGAAAGTCGAGTTCAGCTTTACTAGCACGTTGAATAGTATGGCGGCCCAACCAGTGGAGTTCAAGACTCCGGACCCAAAAGCACATGCATTATTTGGCCTAAGCAGAAAAAACGAGACAAAGAAGGACTTAAACAAGGACAGTGGAATAAAGAAAAAGAAGGGAAAATGTCAGAAGCATGTGCAGGTACCTTCGAAGTTCCAGCCGAGTTTTGTCTTTCAGGAAAGCCCAGAAACAAACAGCAAATCCAATGAACAGTATTCTCCCATGGACTTATCTCCATATGAGGAAACACTGGCTAACAACAGTAGTTTCTCGAGAGATACTTCAGTGGCATCAGAGGAATCTTTTCATGTAGATGATAATAAATCAAACGGTGTAGCCGATGAAACTCTCGTCTCCGCAACCAAGGGATTAAATATAAACGACCTTGATGCCAAGAGCAGTGTAGGGCAAGATGAAGAATCTGTGTATCATGTGAATGAGAGAATTATGGTTGAGAATCCAGAAGAAGGTGCTGCCTCTGGGGCTGAGACCGAGAGCTTTAAGTCTGTGAATGATGAGTTGGATCACTGCACGGATTCGTTTGTGACTGCACTTGACGTTGAAATGAGTTCCGGCTCTAAAATCGGGAGTCAAAATAGTGATGGCGAGGTCCAGTCGAAATATGATTCTTGTTTAGGAGACACATTTCAAAGTAGCTTTACTTTTGCAGCATCTTCATCCTCTTGTGAACGTGGCGAATCCTCGTCCTCAGTTCGGGTCCAGAAGAAGAAAAATAAAACCAAGCTTTCATTTAACTCAGTCCCAACTGTCAAAGTTTCACAGGAACCGTCTCCCTTGTCCCCGTTTCAGGTTTCTGGTTCAACATTGCTATCACCCGAGCAGGGTCAAAAGGGTAATTTCTCCAGCGTACTGAGCCCGAGAAAGGATAAGAGTGATGAAGTTAAAGAACAGGCTCCCAGCCAGGACTCTGCCACAGCTGCCTCAATGGCAGCACAGGAGTCTTGTGAAAAATGGCGGTTGAGGTGTGTGCAATTATTAACTTTTAAAATTGTTTGGAAACTGCGTTTTTTAGTACTACTACTACCTCTCCAGTTTCCCTATTTCAGTTCGTTGTAATGGCAGGTGGACTGTGGTTTGTTACCATAAACAAGAAATTTGTATTGGTTGATCCACGGTCTTGCTTTTGGTTTTATTTTTATGCTAGGGGGAACCAAGCCTATGCGCGGGGGGAGTTCTTAAAAGCTGAAGATTGTTACACGAAAGGAGTGAATTGTATTTCCAAAAATGAGGCATCTAGAAGCTGTCTCAGGGCTCTTATGTTGTGCTATAGTAATCGTGCTGCAACACGCATATCACTTGGAAGAATGAGAGAAGCACTGGAAGATTGTGCAAGAGCTTCTGCTTTAGATCCCTACTTTGTTAGGGTGCAGATTCGAGCTGCTAGGTAATGCATATGTGACCTTTACTTATTTTTTTTGCAGATATCTAGTTTTCTTTTGTTTTATGGGTTTTCTATATTTGATGTAATGACATCACCATGGTTGGGATGATTATTGTCGTATCATCTCCAAATAGTCTTGGAGCTGATTGAGACGTGACTTTCTTGCATACAGATCAAAATGCTTTATGTAGAGAAGTCTTCTAGTTTCAAGTCTCTTATATAAAAAGTCGAACTTGTTTGGTTGCCTTTAGCTGAAGCTACTTAGTTCCTATTGATTCAGCATAACCTTTCCATCAGTTGAAGTTCTCTTTTGTGAGAAGAAAGTCCCCACTTAAATAACGGTTTACTGAATTATCCAAAAGGATTAACTTAACTTATTCCGCGGTATAATTGATAAAACATCCATCAGTCTAACCAGCCCTTCAATAACATCCTAATTGGGAGATGTTTCTTATTTCCCTTGCTTCAATTACAATACAATATATTTGTCTCCCTTTAACCTTTTGTATCTTTTTCTTGGACATATCAGCTGTTACCTTGCTCTAGGGGAGGTGGAGAATGCAACTCTATATTTTATGAAGTGTTTGCAAGAAGGGCCTGATGTCTGTGTGGACCGGAAGCTTTTGATAGAAGCTTCTGAGGGCCTTGAGAAAGCCAAGGTATTGAAATTCTTAAAATCAAATGCTATTATCTCTTGGTTGTTTATGAAATATTTGATATAACAATGTAAAATTTATACTCTTCAGCGATTTGATTAGAAGCGAGTACATGCAGAGTATGCTTTGATTTTTTGTGTGTTTCATGGGCTGTTATGGTAGATGTGTATGTTTTAAATGAAACTGTCACATTTTATCTTTAAAAATCATTGATACAAGTGACATAATTTTCCTTAGCAAGGTGGAAAAATGACTCTGGCATCCCACAGTTGGTGACATAGGAAAATTATAGTGGGATTATGGGAGGTTAATGAATGCATGGTTTTGGGACTGGAGTTTTCCATAGATGATAGATATTCTAGGACATAGGCTTGATTTTACTGCTAACAGATTGTGGAATTTCTGTATTATGAGAAGAGCATAGGGATAACATGTGCTTATCTTTTTTCTCAATTTTCTTGTTGCCTCCTAAAGAGTAAAAGGACAAAACACATAGCATGCTGAAAAGGGAAGATGGAACTTTGAATGGCCTATTTTACTACTGGCTGCAGTTTTTGTACAATTGTCTCCATTCTTGTTTTAGGGGAATTGTGTTATAAGTTCAGGAGAACTGTAAAACCTTTTCTGTGCAATATTCGTTAAGGACATATCATCTTTGCTTTTTCCTCATGAAATTCAAGATTTATTTATTTATTTTTTTCAATTGGCTTTCAGAAAGTTGCGGAATGCATGGAGCAGGCTGCAGAACTTTTGCGACAGAGAACAGCCAATGACATAGATTATGCAGTCACTGTGATTTCTGAGGGATTGCAGATAAGCTCTTATTCTGTAAAACTGCTTCATATGAAAGTGGATGCTCTTTTTAGGGTATGTAATGAATGCTAAGAGCAAATACATCATATTTCAGTGACCTGTAGTCAGGGATTCTATAGCCATTTGTTATATAATTGAGATGCTTTTGTCCTAAGTATCTAACTATTGTTTGATTTACAGCTGAAGAAATATGTAGAGCTTATACAGTTGTGCGAGCAAATTCTTGGTTATGTGGAGTCAAACTTTCTGACATCTGGTGTCGATAGCTACTCAATGGAGTGTCATGGTTCTGAATTGAAGAGGCCTCCCTCCTTCAGGCTCTGGTGTTTGTCACGGATCTTTGAGGCCTTTTTCTACTTAGGAAGACTTGAGGAAGCCCTTAGTTTCTTCAAAAAGCAAGAGGAATCAGGCTCTCCTGTCGAAAGGTAACATCAATGACATTAATGTGTATCACATTGTAGTATTTTTCTGTTGGCTCATAGTTTTTCTGGGCAAATTGATTTTTCAGTAGTGAAAGCGGGAACCTTCAATCCATGTTTCCATTGATTGGGACAATACGCGAGTTGTTACACCATAAGGTGAGTTTATTTCTTGTTGGAAAATGCTTTTATAGTTTCATTTATGGTGCATCCAATAGATTAATGCTGGGTGAGGAATTCGATTTGCCTTATGGACTAGTGACCATGCAGATGTGGCCATCTAAGGAGTTGATGTTAACAAAAAATGCAATCAAGACCAACTCATTAGCAATCAAAATTGGTTATAGAACTGTCAAATGTTGTTTGAAGCTTAAGCAGGAGTTCGCCTTTAATTTTCCTCTACAAAGACATTTACTTTATTAACTCTTCATGATATTCACCATCTATGAGTAATGAACGCAATTGTTGGTCTTCAACCCCCTAGACTTACTTATTTTTCTTCTTCCTTGTTATCTCCTTGTGAAGATGAAATTTGGTTAATTGACTTCTGATAACTGTGAACCCTTTGCTATTTAGGCTGCAGGAAATGAAGCATACAAATCAGGAAAGCATGCAGAAGCTATTGAGCATTACACAGCTGCTATATCATGTTCTGTCGAGTCACGTCCTTTTGCGGCGATTTGTTTCTGCAATCGAGCCGCCGCATATCGTGCTTCAGGCCAAATTTTGGATGCAATTGCGGATTGCTGCATTGCCGCGGCCCTTGATGGAAATTATTATAAGGTTTTCATGCATTATCCAAAATAATTCCAGTAAAATACATATGCTTTATATTTGGTGCCAATTTTATGATTTATAAGAAGCTATATTGACTTAGTAATAGTTTGAAGTGGGTAATTTAAGTTTGATTCGTAAGGCTTTTATATCAGATATGCCTGGTAGTCAGACAATAGTCGGACACTATTGTGTATGCTGCTGAATCTTAAAATAACTCCTTTAGGACTTAGTAGATTAGATTTTTTTTTTTTTTCAGTAATAATAAACACTAGCGTCCTTTCTTTTGGTATTCTGGCACTAGCTTCGACTCTCCTCACTTCAGTTTTGTTGCTGTGAATCACATGTATCTCTACTTTGAATGCTTTTAATTAGTTTTGTATGTTTTCACGAATATTTCTGATATGCATACATAAATGTACAGGCTATATCAAGACGAGCCGCATATTATGAGATAATTAGGGATTATGGGCAGGCAGCTGCAGATCTTCAGAAGCTTGTGTCCCTTCTCACAAAAGAAATAGAAAAGAAGACTAATCAATCTGGAGCATCTGATAAAATAGATAGAGAAAATGAACTTAGGCAAGCTCGACTAAAACTTTTGGAAATGGAAGAAGCAGCTCAAAATGAAATTCCTCTGAATATGTATCTTATTCTGTGAGTGGCAATCTCCTTATTTTGCTTCTTTGACTTCTATTTGGTATGAACGTTTCGTTTTGGCTTTCTGACGTAACCTATTATTTATCAGAACCTGAAATTAGTGAATTGTTGCGTACATACTTTGCACAAATGAATTTGAACATTTTGTTCAATTTAAATTTCTTGTGGTCTTGAATTCCAGGGGAGTTGATCCATGTGCTTCTGCATCTGAAATTAAAAAGGCCTACCGCAAAGCTGCACTCAAGTATCATCCCGACAAGGTTGGAAATTTTATTTATTTTTGTAATGCGTAATGTATAACGTGTCACCTTGCATTAATAGTTAATGTCATATTATCTTTATTTATTTTTATTTTATCATCTCGTGTTGACACGAAAATATCATGTTCATGTTGTGGCTAGTGGCTACCCATTTCCTTAATTGTCTCGTGTTGCTATCATGTCAACGTGAAACCCAACTCAATTAAATTCTAGTGCTTCTTCTATTAGTGAAGTTTCTAGAAAAAAATATATCAAACGGCGCAATGTACCTTGGGGTGCTACGGAAACAGCCTCCTTGTATAATTACAAGGGTAAGGTCTGCGTACAACTGACCCCCAGACCCCAACCTGTTGGGAATATACTGGGTATGTTGTTGTTGTTGTTGTTGTTGTTGTTGTTGTCGTCTAGTTTGTACAGATTACAGTTATTAGAAATTAGCTGCAGTAAGTAAAATACCTTCATTACATTTTTTCATTGTTGTAGGCTGGTCAATCTTTGGGTAAAAATGAGAACTCAGATGATGGAATATGGAAGGAGATATCCGAGAAGGTCTACAAAGATGCAGAGAGGCTCTTCAAAATGATTGGGGAGGCTTATCAAGTGCTTTCTGACTCTGCAAAGGTATTGCTTTTATTTGCAAAGAAATACCCTATAAAGTTTCTAAAAAATAATAAATGAATAAAAAGTTCAATGATCTTTCAAAAATCAAAAAATGCCCCCATATTTGTGCTATTGTACAGATTCACCCTCAAGAAAGGATACATAATAATACTACCCTGAGGTTCAGATTTGAATGGCAACTGGACTTTGGGATAGAAGTATAGTAGATAATGACTCAATTCATACTCAAAATCTAACTCAACCCCACTATCCTCAATATTATCAATATATAATTAAATAATATCAACCAATCATTATTACACATCACATCAACTTTAATTAACTATTCATCCACTCACATAATTTTAACTAACTATCACTTCATATCATCTCTCTCATACTTTTACATCAAATCAACTTTAAATATTTTATTTTAATATAAACCCAAAATCTAACTAACAACTAACTATACCATTTTTTTCAAGATTAACCATGGTTAACAAAAAAAAAAAAAAACTCATTTTGAGCGAATATATTTGTATACAAACACTAAGTATGATTTATTGCAAAATTGCAGCGCTCACAGTACGATCTGGAAGAGGAGATGCGTAACGTGCCAAACAGAGGAAACAACACTAATAACACGAAAATCTATTCAAATTATCATGATTATCCATTTGATGGAAGGAGACAATGGCAAGAGTTTCGGAGAACATATGGTAACTCGACTAGAGGATCTGAAAGAAACCGCTATAATTGGTACTCATGACGACTTTTTGTCCGGTTATGATAATTTTTGGAAAGAAGCTTTAATGGAGACAATGCTGGACTTTCTCTACTCCTCCGAATGTTGATTTGTTTGTGATGGAAATTATGAGGTACACCTAGATGTGCTCATTAGTCATTACAGAGAATTATTCCATGTGAAGATCATGTGAGCTTTGATGTTATCAATGGAGACAATGCTGGACTTTCTCGACTAGAGGATCTGAAAGAAACCGCTATAATTGGTCTTATCTCTACCGGGTAACCAGCAAGACCAGCAGTTAAGAGCAGAAATCTGGGTATTTGTGTTTGGTTCTTGAAATGTGTTTGTATTTGTTTGTATTTTCATTGAGGTATGTGCATTATTTTTTGGCAGAGTTTTTTCTTTTAATTTTTTTTCTTTCCCTTCTTGTTTTCAGTGTACCACATGTAAAGTCGTGGTAAATGACTAATTTGTTTGGTTTTGTAAATAATTAACGTAACTTGAACATGCATGAGAATTTGTGACGATTGTGGCCGTTCTTCGAGTGAATGAGAATTTGTAATGCATCCTTTTTGTGATTAAGATTTTCTTGGATATGTAGATGCTCCTGGGGTAGTAAAACACATGTATATGTTAATTGCAAATTTTACAACTGTTTTTATATTTAAATCGCTTTTTAATTTTATTTATTTTTCAATTTAAAATAACATTAATCGTTGTTTTTTGCTTATGCTAGTTTTTAACTCATGTCACATAACATACTTGATAAACAAATTAATTTAAATAATAAATAATACATTTGTTATATATGATTGATCAGATAATTTAATTTTATTTGTAAGGGTAGACATGTTTTTTCAATGCAATCTGGATGTCAAATTGAAAACCTTTAGAGGATGATAAATTGAGGTATCATACATGAAAAATGGATAATAAATAAAAATATATCAAGTTATGAGATATATTATTATTGCAGGTGACTAAATGTTTTATAATTTAAAAGTCGTAATAGTCATGAATGAAAGTCTAAATTTACATGGATTACTCTTATTTATTTATTTATTTTTTCCAAAAGATAGATCGATCTCATAACAAAAACGGAGTTTACAACCGGAGGATCCAATGATCCCAAACACACGATACAACCCAGAGGGACATTTAGAGATGCCCTAGACCACCAAACACTAAGACAACACACTAAAGCCGGAAAAGAAAACCAAGATACCTGCCTAAGAAAAGAAAATACAAAAAGATTGCAACAACACAAACTACAAACAGACTAACACAATAACCAGACCAAAGGCAACAACTAACTGGCTGAGCTCTTCAGCTGTACAAACACCCACCAAAATGCTAGAAAAGCAAACACACAAAGCCCAGAGACAGACAAGCAACAGGATGACACATTACCACTGAACCTCAGCAGGACCTAGTAATAAACACACAAAGCTACCCAACCTGACAAGCAGAAAACTCCATCCAGTCCCTTACAACCACCTTTACAACCTCCTTTTCTGGCATCAGACAGTTTTGAAACTTCCATAAGTTTATTGACTTCTACAACCACCACAAAATATATGTGGTGAGTTGTATTCTGTTCTGAAACACCGAAGGTCTGTCCAAAGAGCAGATAGACCACCACCAATTTCTGAAACAGACTGTGCCACCAAGTCACAGGGGCAATCTTCCATACCAACTAGGCTCTTCTACAATTGAAGAAAATATGTTAAGTGGATTCCAGTTCCTCACCACAACTGCTACAAATAGGATCAAACTCCATTCCTCTAGCCCTCAGATTCAGACTAACAGGAAGAGCTTTGATGTAGCATTTCCACATAAATGTTTTAACTTGTTCTTGACTACTCTGAAACATAAAAAATTAACACATGATTATGAGACATAAACGCACGGGCTTAGAAAATCACTATAAAATGATGAATTATTTTATAAAAAAATTACATAGAGTAAATATTTCTTATGGTTAATATATTTTCAACAAGGTTCTTCTAAACGAATTGGTCATTGAACCAACCAAGCAATAAATTCGGTAGCTATTGATCGAACTAGTTCGGTATTTAATTAGTTAATATATTTGAATACATATACTACTTTAAATAATACCTTATATGTATAAAAACATCATGAAGTAAATATTATAGTTTAAAACATTCAAACTAAACTAAATGTTATAATAGTTTGTACATATCAAATATGTTTGAATATTTACCTTTTACTTATATTAAAAATATATTTAGATATATTAAAACTAATTTTAAAAAATGGAGCGATCTGCCAAGTTGGGTCTAACTTATTAATGACTGATTCTTAACCTATATGCTAACAACCAGTCAATTCCAGTGAACCAGCCAGTCCAATATGATTTTGCAAAATAAGATTTTAAATGTCAAATTGTAATCTTAATTTAACTTCTAAAAATTTCAACTATTTTAATTTCATTTCTAAATATATAAACATATATTTTTTTTAAAAAAGTTTAGAATACTATTCTAAAAAATTATGTTATTAGTTTTATCTAAAATGACACTCTACTGTGACGCTCAATTTATCAAAAGGAACACTTGATTCTTTAAATTTCAAGAGGAAGACTTGATTCTTTAAATTTCAATCGGCAGGTCGCAGTAAGCTCGGTGTTGTTGAGGGAGGATAAGAGCATGTAGTTACCTATCTCTTATGTGAGAAAAGTAATGCAAGGAGTGGAATTTAGACAGTTTTGTTATGGAGCCATCGGATGGCTCGGCTTATGAAGTCATCCACACTTAATTCACCAATAGTGTATTGACACGTGTCCTGCAAAAATACACTTTAGACAGGTGTCAATACATTAAGTGGTGGATGACTCCATAAGAAAACCATTCGATGACTCCATAGAATTTTTGGGAATTTAGGTGTCGAGAATGATGCTTTAGCGGTGAAAAAGTTGAGACCATATTTATTGACCCACGAGATACACATGTGAACTTATCTACTTTTGGGAGAAACTTTATGTCGACCTGTAGTGTCAGTCTAATGGTTAAGTGGGCAGTTGAATTAAGTGAGTATTCCATCGAGTGCGAACCTAAGAGAGCCATTAAGGCTCAGGGTTTGGCGAACTTCATTCCGGAAGGAACGAGGATGGAGGTCGATGGAGTGTGGCAAACTTTTGTTGATGGTTCAGTTTCCAAAGGAAGTGCAGTCTTGGGTTAATCTAGGTCGAACAGTCCGACCTAGATTAAACCCATTTTTACGCAAATTCTCCATTTGAATCCAATTTTGTTTGCTTTAATCATAGATAATCTATACTAAATTTCGTAATTTAGGTTGATCAAATCCGTTGATCAATTTGATCAACAGTATGTATTAAATATTTCTAGATTTTTTTGACTATTATTTTTAATAAATACTTATTCTCTTTGTGTGTGTGTGTGTGTGTGTGTATATATATATATATATATATATATATAGATATAGGATGTGGTTCAAATGAGAACCAAGTCCTAGGATGAATAAGATGCTAGAATTCGTCTGGGATGAGACACCCCGCAAAGATCATGGTTGAGCCAAGTCCCCACGCCTATGGGAGGCGACGTTAAACGGTGCAAACCTAACGGGGCAGAATACGCCAAGCTCGTCATATAGTCGGCCGCAAAATTAGCTTCCCTGTGCACGTGTTGAATCTTACGCTCCAGTCTCTCCGAATCAAACCGCGAATGGTCTTGACCAACGCTTCATTAGCGCCAAAAACCTCTCCGGACCCGAGGATCATATTCGTTACACATTGGCTGTCAATCTCGGCGATAACTTGACAAAAACCTAAATCCCAAGCCAAATGTAGCCCTTGGAGAAGGCCCCAAAGCTCGGCGCCCGTAATGGTGGTGTACCCAATATTCATGACAAACCCGACAATCCATCTACCAACCTCGTCTCGAATCAGCCCGCCCGCACTGCTCAAGCCCGAACTAGCCTGAAATGCGTCATCTGTATTCACTTTGGTCCACCCCGAAGCAGGCGGGGTCCAACGTATCAATCGTGTCACATACAAATCAGCTCCAATCCGGCGATAGGCCGTGGCTGCCCTGGCGCTTGTTTCTGCCCGTCTAAGAACTTTCATGTGTCGAGAGTCGCAGCATAGTGTTTGGCGGTTAAAAATCCAATCGTTCCGCCATCGCCACATACACCAAGCAGCGTGGATGAAGATGTCGTCCCAATTGTTGCAGCCTTCAGCCCGGCCCCTCGAGATATTTGTCCACAACCACATTTTGAGTGGCTGGCTGAAGAACTCATCCTCGCTAGCAGCCGGGAGCAGCCGGTGCCACACTTCCTTAGCAAAGGGGCAGTCCCGCAACACATGAAGGACTGACTCGCTCTCGCCACAAAAATCACACGCATCTGAGATGGAAATATGCCTCCGAACAGATTCCAAGTTGGTGAGTAAACGCCCTCTAGCCGCAAGCCATAAGAAATTTCGAACCCGCTGTGGTGCCGGAGCTTTCCAAATCGATTTCCAGAGTGGTTGGTCGGGATCTCGAGTCGCTTGAGATAAGGCCGTGTAGGCTGACCTTGTAGAAAAATTCCCGTCGTGGGAAGGTCCCCAACATATTTTATCTTCCCCAGCCTACGCACGCGGGCGAAGGGTTCCGGCCATACTAAGAATAACAGATGAGGGGAGCAGGCCATGGAAAAGGTCCCATCTCCAATTGCCATGGTCATCGACATAATCAGCAACCTTCAAGTGGAGGGATTCATCTGGCGGGCTTTGAAGAACATGTCGAATCAGCGGGTCTGCCGTACCCAACCAAGGATCGAGCCAAAAACGAGTAGTCTCGCCATTACCTATTATCCACCGAAGTCCCGTCACAAATGTAGGCCAAATTTTTCGGAGGGCTTGCATCAATACTGAACCTTGCCCTCTAAAGGGAATGTCCAGGTTATTTGAGAAATCTATGCCGTACTTGGCCCATAGGACGCGGACCCAAAGAGAGTCACTTTTCGTTAGTAGCCCCCAACTTAACATCATGAGCAGGGCATTATTCATGCGGCGCAAATCCTTAATGCCCAAGCCACCCTCGTCTTTAGGTTTGCAAACATCCGACCAACTAACCAAATGTAATTTCCTTGTCTCCGTCGAACCACCCCACACAAATGCACGGCTTCGACGTTCTAGTCCGTCAATGGTGGCACACGGTAGTGGGGCCGACTGCATGGTATAATAAGGTAACGTACTGAGGACCGACTGGGTAAGGGTGACTCTTCCCGCCATTGACAAGGCTTTCATGCGCCACCTGGCTAATCTTGACTCCGCCTTTTCCAAAACGTGTGCATAAGTATTTTTGGTCACACGGCCATGAAAGACAGGTACACCCAAGTATTTGCCCAGGTTGTCTGTCCACTTGAAGTTTAGCACATCCGCCAGACGGCGTTGTTCATTAATCTCCACATTTTTGGAAAAATAAACAAGCGTTTTGTCCGAACTAACCTTCAGGCCCGAGATGGTGCAAAACTGATCAAGGGTTTGCTTCAGGACCGCTGCCTGTCCGTCCGAAGCCTCCAAGAAGAGAAGCAGGTCGTCTGCGAACATCAGAAATAGAACCGAGACAGATCTTCGACCAATGGAGATTGGTTTCCATGAAAGCCCTTCCACCATTCTGCATATCGATTGGGCCAGCCTCTCCATGCATAGGACAAATAGATAAGAAGAAATGGGGTCGCCCTGTCTGACCCCTCGGGTGGGTAGAAACTCCTCACCAAGGGTCCCATTCCACACCAGATTCATCGAGGCCGACCTAACACTAGCCATGATAGCCGTAATCAACTTGACTGGAAATCTGGCTAGTCGCAGGGTTTCTTCACTGAAGTCCCACCGTAGGTAGTCGTAAGCCTTTTCGAGGTCCACTTTAATGACCATATAGCCCTTCACACCACGATTACACCGCATAGAGTGTATCAGTTCTTGCGCCACAACAATGTTATCAACGATCTGTCTCCCCGGGACAAAACTCGCTTGCGCAGGGTGTATTAGGTGAGGTAGGGACCCCTTCATTCTATTTACCAAGATCTTGGTAAAGAGTTTGTAAATGACATTGAGCAGACTGATGGGGCGGAACTGCCGTAGAGAAGTCGCATTCTCTAGCTTCGGGATCAAAACTAGTAAAGTGCAATTCACTTCTTTGGGAACCGAGCCATCCCGCCACATTTTCTGAACGAACGCCCGTACTGAGGGGCCAACGGTTTCCCAATTCTTCTTAAAAAAGAGGGCATTTAAGCCATCCATCCCTGGGACTTTTAAAGAACCCATACTATTTAAGGCCGCAAGAATCTCCTCGTCAGAAATATCCTCCTCCATAGCCTACAACTCTGACGGCTCACATGTGGGAAAATGATTGAGCCCGTCCCCAGCTACATCCATCTGTGGCCCAGCCGTATAAATTTGGGAAAAAAATTCCGTTGCCATCCGACAAAGCTCCGGCTGGTCTGTGATATGGTTCCCATCGGCACCAACAAGTTCCGTTATTCGTCGTCGCCTTCTGTGGACTTTGAGCTGCTTATGAAAGAAGGAGGAATTCCTGTCGCCCAACTGCGCTCAATCCCTTGTTGATTTTTGAAGCAGGAGGAGTTCTTCTTGCATGATAACATCGTCCAATTCGGCCCTCAACTGTTGTTCTAATGCCACCAGGCTTTCCTTGAAGTAGAAGTTACGACATCGTTGAATACCGCCAATCCGCGCCAATAGCCTCTTCTTTCGAAGGAAAATGTTCCCGAAAACTGTAAAATTCCAATCCTGCGCTACTTCGGTGAACTTAGCAGCCGCCTCAACAAAACTAAAGGAAGGGTGCCACGTGTCTTGGAGCATCCCCAAAAAGTCCGGGTGAAGGAGCCATGCCGCGAGTAAGTGGAAGGGTTTCACTTCGTTTTGCTCAAAATGTTGACGGCCAAATCCAACAGTAGAGGCGAGTGGTCCGATCGTATTCTTGGAAGTAGGCGTACCCGTCCCCTCTGGAACTTGTCCAGCCAAGTCATGTTAGCGACAAAGCGGTCAAGTCTCTCAGCTACCCGACCATTAGGGCCCTCCCGAATCCAAGTGAAGAGGTGCCCGTCTGTATGTACCTCTTGTAAGCTATAATGGAAGAGCCAATCCGAGAACTCCTGACTGACATTGCAGAAATTAGAAGATCCCCCTATTTTCTTCGACCGACGGAGAAGGCAGTTGAAATCGCCACCGATAAGCCACGGTTCTGAAATGTTGGCAGCCAGAGATGCTAGGTCAGTCCACAAACTCCGCCTCATCCTTTCATTGGGACTCGCATAAATGAGTGTGATCAAGCTTTCCTCACCATTCTTGCTGGCCCTCACATGGATGAATTGTCTAGAGTAGCATAGCACTTCAACCCGTATAACATCCTTCCAAAGTAGCCAAATACCACATGAGAAACCCCGAGCTTCGATGCGGAAAGAGCAGTCAAACTTGCTATAACGAATAAATCTGTCTGCTGTGTCCCCACTAATACGAGGCTCGAACAATGCAACAACATCCGGCTTGTACTGATGAACTAAAGAGGAGAAGGCACCCCGAAATTCAGGCGAGCCAGCCCCTTGTACATTCCATGTGAAAACGTTCATTGATACAACTCAGTTACAGATGGCGCACCCTCCGTTAATCAAGGGACTGAACAGTCGAGACCGAGACCTCCTCAATGCCCATGGGTTCGCTAGAATCGGCCTCCCTGTCCACTAAGCGTCGGGGTGAGTTAGGCTCCGGCCATGGCTCCTGGAGATGGACACCATGTTCCCCCTCTATCATGACTGCATCTCCGGCATTGTCGTCATTGGGCAGTGGCGGGGACTCAAGTAGAGGGTTCGAGTGGCCCCTATCGTCGTCTACAATGATAGCATGATGCTTTGACGGGTCAAGTCCAGCTCCTACAAGGATCGGGCCGGGTTGGGACATAGATTGATCTTGTTGTGGAGATCCCGTAATGTCTGTGGTCGCAATTTGAATAGAGCCTGATCCATTCCTCGTTTGGTGGCCCACAGCCTTATTAGACCCGTTTCCATCAGACCCGATCATCTGCATGGTCCCAGAACTCCCTTCGCCATTTGTATTCTTAGAATGAAGCCGACCCTTCTTTTTGCTCGAAGCCACACGCCATTCTTTCTCGCCGCTAGCATTTGCTTTATGTACTGGAAACGTCGGTTCCTTCCCGGTTTTCGTTAGAGATTGAGCCCCAAATTCAAAGCTCGGAATCGTGTCCCTAGAGTCCGTCTTGTCCAAGATATCGAACCGCGAGCCCATTCCTTTGGGAGTGTGCATATTCTGTCCGGCCTGAGTTTTATCCATTCTTGGGTCACGCCGTGTATATGGCTTACGCGCTCGTTGGGGGACCTAAATCCACGGGCCGTATGGTGAGTCTTCCCCATCGGTCTCCTTTGCCCTTGGGGTCTCCGTATGTCCGTGGCCACCAACAGCATTCAATTCCCGACGAGGGGGAATGGTACCAGATTGGTTCATTGGCTCTGGAGGTGGTGTTCGGTGAGGGCAGCTACCACTGGAGTGCCCTATACGGCCGCATTGGAAGCATATGTTAGGCAAATTTTCGTAGACCACTCTTTGCTGTCGGCCATTGATGGCGAAATTCACACAAAGCGGCTTCGTGATATCCACCAAGACCGCGAGTCTCGTGAACTTTCCTCGGGTTAATGCTGCCGTCTGTTGATCTATCTTTACCACTTTACCCACGATCCGGCCTATCATACGGAAGATCTTTGTATGGTAGAAGTGGGCCGACATTCCAGGTACTCGAATCCAGGCTACAGTAGACGTGATTTGTTCCTGTGTCGCATCAAACGCAAGGGTCCAAGGCTGAACATGCAAATAGCCGCCCCCGATAACATACGGCCCACCAGTGAGAACCTTGACTGCATCCTCTTGGCTTCGGAGGTGGATGAGGTAAAAACCATTCTCCAGGTCCATCATGTTGCATCCCGCCATGAACGACCACAATTTAGACAGACGGTTATACAAGGACGCCATTGTGATTGATTCATCGAACAGCTTAACAACAACCACATGCTTCCATTCCTTTTTGAGACGATCAAAGAAGCTCTGTGCGACCTTGATTTCCGGCACCGGGCAGGATAAGTCGACAGAGACATCCTCCTCCCCCTCTACTGCTGCGTTTACATCCTCCACATTCAAGTCTACATGACTTCTGTCCTTATTGAGCATGTCCCGAAAAGTCCACCGCTTTGGAGGAGGATTGACAGTCAGTCGGTGGAACCGGATTGACCACTGGTGGAGACGGATTGACAACGGGGGTTGCCGGATTGGCACCTGGTGGTGTCGGTTTTAGGGCTTATTGAATCTCCATAGTGTCTTCGCTCCGCTTACGGGTTCTCGGCCTCTTGGACAGCGGGACGGAATTCGGCTCGAGGGGTGGGAATTCCACGTTGTGATTGATTGGAGTCCGTCCATCTCCAGGATTGAAGATAGCCGTGCCGGTCTGGCTAGCGTTTAGGGTTTCGTCGGTGTTGGTCGTCTCCATTTTTCGTCATCTTTTTTTTTTGGGATCTGAATCGAATTAGACCTGTAATTCGATTCATATCCCAAATTTATTATTTTTTCTTCTTCTTTTATTTTTTATTTTTTTTGCGGGTATATTTATCTAGTTTTAATTAGTTTAAACGAAAATTGTTGCAAGTCGAATTGTTTCTCTCTCCATTTCTGCTCTCTCTCCCTCTCTCTCTCTCTCTCTCTCTCTCTCTCTCTCTCTCTCTCCATTTTCCACACTCGTTTCCTTTCTCTTTCATCACTGCCATTTTCATGTCTCCCGTTGTCGTTTCGCTCTCGTTGTACTCCGACATCGTCTCGAGCGAACGGCACTGCTTCATCCTCGCCGGCCTCTTCTGCTCTTTCATGACGTCCTATGCGCTTCCATTCTCAATATGACTGATCTTCAGGTTCTTCTTTTTTTCTTTTGTTTCAATTTCTATATTTTCGGTATTTTTGCGACAATCGATGACGTTCATACGAAACTCATGCTGAGAAGTCTTTCTTTGGAGTTGTGTTGAGGTTTAGCTTTTTCGGAGGTTTGAGCTGCCACAGATATTGTGGTGTGCTAGGGTTTTGATTGGATATATTATGAAACTTTAGAGGGTTAAAGGAAATGTCAAAATGTATTTCAGAATACAATGTCCCAAATGCATTTGAAAACAATTGTAGTGTAGAGCTATATTGGGATGGTGTTGGTCTCAAATGAATGACAGGCTTATTAGAAGCTTCGGTGAAATATTCTTACTTTTATTTTTTTCGTAAACAGTTTATTCTTTGTGTTACATGTTTTCTTTGAGGCGACAAACGGAAAAGTAACAGAGAAATTAAAGACTTCAGTAGTTAATAGGAAGTGTTTGAGAACTCCAATGTTGTTTTACATTCAGATTTAGACATAAAAAATAAATCTTAGGACATAAATTTGATAAATTCTGTCGATTAAAGATCAAATCAAGATATAAAAGGGATAAAATTGTAACATTAAGTTGTTATTGCATAGTTTATGGAAGCTTTCTACTGCAAAATACAAGGAGTTATTTTGAAATTTCATTTTGTTTGTTATTTCTTTTAGTTATAATATATATTGGGCTTAACCTAGGTATAAGAATGTTATAACTTGCAATTGCAAACATGAAATAGTGTTTATTTGTGGCTTGTAAAGATTTTCATGAAGAGTGTCGATAGTTCCTTTACAAGCGCGTTGCACAATGCCGGGGTATTATACACACAAAGTAGTGGCTTGGTCTCAAAACAAAATAGGCGACCCAGCAGCCAAAACATAGTCTGATCATATTAACAATACCCTTGCTTATTTATGTTAGTAAAAAGAAATAGGTTAGACAATTTCATAGAAATGGCCATCTCCAATTACATACTTAAGAAAATTGTTTTAGAAAACTAGAGAGATAAGACCGGAGTGATACATCATCAATTTTGTGCTGCTAAACAAGTTATGTATTCATTTTTCTCCATTGAATATGTTCTAATATAAAGTTGAGAGTAAGTGAGATGCACCAGAAAAAGATTTATTTTGATGTGCAGGTTCAGCTTTTCCTTTGTTGATTCCGACCTTATGACACATACAACGAATGAGTTAGTTTATTTTCTTGAAGATGTCACCTCCTTTTTAGAAATGATTCTGAAGAATTTTTGTAATGTTTGAAACAGTTCAATTCATTGACTTCCCAATGTACTGAATGCTCATGTGTTATGTATACGATTCCACCTTTCCTTTTTATCTTTCAAGAGTATATGTTTTCGAGTTATTGTGAGCTGGTTAACTACATTTTATTTCTGAAATCTGTTAGTTACTGCTAGTGAACCTGCTGTTTATTCCATGTGGACTTACACACGAGATAATAACATCTTTGGACTATCTTCTATGTCAGAATCTTTGTATTTTTCAATTCCATTGATTAGTGATGGACATGTTTTTTGGGGTTCAAACAGTTAGCTTGTTTAGTCTATTAATTGTCGCATATTGTTTCTCTCCAGATGCTAATATTTGGATCATTTACTGAAGAGGAGGTCAGATCCATGCAGTGCATAAGCAAGCCACAAAATAATGATTCAGAAATCACATTCGGTTCTTTGGATTCAGAAACTTTACGATCTGTGGGCATTGTCAATAATAGAGTGACTTCAGAGCTTTATTCACCTAGAAGCCATGAGCAGTCTATGCCCGTTGATACAACAAAATTTTCTGGTACTGAAAGTGCGTTGGGTTTAGAAGATGTTTTTTCGAAGGAAAATGGAGGCACCATTAGCACACATCCTGGTGAGAGTGGTGCAGAGGAACTGAATTTAGGCTACATAGAGTTGCCTGAATCTGTAAGTTATGGTAGTGAACCTAAGTTTTCAACCAACTTGTCCTTGGAGAAGCCAGGTATCCACAGTGTGGGTGAATTATATTCCTCCTTAAAAGAAGTTCTGCTGGAAAACTCTGCAAATGGAGTTCACAAAGTGGAGTCCTATAAGGGTATGTTCAAGGAATTGAATAGGCTTAAGGTTATCCACAGGACTTTTTTGCCTTGTGGTTTAGTCAACTTGGGCAACCTGTGCTTTCTGAATGCGACTCTCCAGGCTCTATTATCTTGTTCTCCCTTTTTTGACCTCTTATATGAGTTGAGGAATCGTGATATACCTGAGGTGCTTGTAGAATCAATATCTGCTACATACATTTACTTATCATACATGGCAACTCATGACTCATGAGCATTGTATTTTTCTTGTCATTGTAGGTTGGTTATCCAACATTGCATGCATTTGCTGAATTCATCTCCAACTTCAACATATATAACGGAGAAATTAATGAAAGGGATGAAAAGTCTATTCTAGAAACTGGAAAGCCATTCCAGCCTATCATGTTCGATTCCATATTGAAAAGTTTCACACCTGATATTCCGGATAATTTATCGGGCAGACCTAGGTTTGTGTCCTTTATTTCCAATTTATGTACAGTGGGTCAGTTTGCATTTTTCTCCTTGATTTTTATACGGGTCAATGTTTTACTCTCTCTCTCTCTCTCTCTCTCGCCAATTTTAATGGGGTTAATTAACGCAGCTGATGGCTGGATTGAAGTTGGTGTATGAAATAACATAGTTTTGTTTTTGTTGACATATGATAATTGTTAATTATATTTGGCATACACTTTCATTGCGGAAACCTTACAATCAGTACAAGTGTGATCCTTTGAATTCCCATCCTAGACTCCTAGTGTCATGGCACTGTAGATTTTTCCTGAAGTGATTTCCTTTTAGAAAATATGATTTCCTTTGACAGCTCTAAACCCGTTGCTTCTCGAATTAGTCAAATAAAATTTTGATGAGATGTAAAATAGTTTCACGTTTGTCCATTGCAAATGGAGCTGGAAGAGTCATTGTTGACAATTCTCCTGGCATAGTGCTAATAATGGACTAGATCAAAATGGCTCAATTAAATTCTAGTGCTTCTTCTATTAGTGAAGTTTCTAGAAAAAAAAATATATCAAACGGCCCAATGCACCTTGGGTCGCTACGGAAACAGCCTCCTTGTATAATTACAAGGGTAAGGTCTGCGTACAACTGACCCCCCAGACCCCAACCTGTTGGGAATATACTGGGTATGTTGTTGTTGTTGTTGTTGTTGTTGTAAAATAGTTTCACGATTTTATGCTCAGTGAAGGAAGGTCAGTTATAGGTTTGTGTTATCTGAATGTCTATATATTTGTTCCTTTAGTTGGTCAAGCTTTGTTGGCTGTGTTACAAAGACAATTCTAGAGGTACAGTTCGAGTCTTAACAACCGTCTAGTGTGATTATTCATGTGCTTACTAATGACACTTTCTGAAAATTGGTTACCCCTAACTGAATCTAAAATGGAAAGTTAGATCCTTCCCGTGTGATTGATATGTATGTGTGGATTGTGGTCATTTCTTAAGCATTCCTTTTCTTCGATGATAGTTTATATATTGTGTAAGCCACCCATTTAATTCAACTAACTTGATTACAGCGTTTAATTGTCAGCTCATTAATATGTTTGAAATCCAATAAAAATATATTTTTTGACTGGGGGGGTTCTGCATTTCTTTCAGGCAAGAAGATGCTCAGGAGTTTCTAAGCTTTGTCATGCATCAAATGCATGATGAATTGCTTAAACTTGATGCACAAGTTTCAAATGGGAATGGAAAAACTGCGTCGTTGGTCTCTTCAACTGATGACGAAAGTGAGGATGACGATTGGGAGACTGTTGGCCCAAGAAACAAAACTGCAGTTACACGAACTCAGAGTTTCGTACCATCAAAGTTGAGTAACATTTTTGGTGGTCAATTGAAAAGTGTTGTGAAGGCAAGAGGTGGGTCAGGGTTTTGAACACACAATTTACCAAGTATACATTCAAACATTTCATCATTAATCATTCATTTATTACTTTGACTTTGCAATGATTTCAATCATGGGATTGTTAGCTACTCAGATTCGATCATTTGTCAAACTGAATTAGGTCAGATAATCTGTGTAAGGCTGTGATCTGATTTATCAAAACAATGATGTAAATTTGACAGTTGGGAAGCACTTCATGATGCATAATGTGATTTATCTCGTAGGTTTTAGAATTTTTAATCACATAAAATAAGTAACCTCTGAAACTGTAGATAATGTTTTAGTGACTCCAATCTGTTCTGACCTCATCTCTAGCTAATATTCTTGTTGCCACTTGCCAGTCAATTTATATGTACCATTCACAACTTTCATCTTGTATTTAAGCAGGTAACAAGGCATCAGTTACCATACAGCCATTTCTTTTGCTCCACCTTAATATATGCCCTGAACAAGTGTGTACAATAGAAGATGCACTTAAGTTGTTCTCTGCACCAGAAACACTTGAAGGGTACAGAACATCTGCTTCTGGAAAGGTTCGTCTTATTTTATGTGTTCCCTTTCCTTTTTGACACATTGATATTATTGTAGGGCTTCCAATAGTTTTGTTGTGGAATGATTTCCTCTTTTGCTTTATTTTTGTATTTCCGTTTCTCGTATTCTGTATGCTACATAGAAGTGAGATTTTTGCTTTAAGTAATCCATTGGAAGAAAATGTTTAGCACATCGATTGTCGGTACCTTCTATGGCGTTAGGGGTAGTTATCTATTTTTTCATGTGAAAACCTCAGAGTTTGCTATGAAGAACCATGCCATGTAGATTACCCATTTAGATTCAACTATGATTTTAATATTCAGGGAGAGGTGGTGACTGCCAGCAAGTCGGTCAAGATTCTGGAGCTGTCCCAGATAATGATTTTGCACTTGATGCGTTTTAGTTATGGGAGCCAAGGAAGCACGAAATTGCACAAAAGTGTGCATTTCCCTTTGGAGTTTCTTGTTGGTCGTGAGTTGCTTGCCTCTCCTTCCTCTGAGGTGAATTTTCTTTGAAGTGCCTGCTTCCTCTTTATCTTGTTAAATCACATGGCAATTATTAATACTGACATTTATATCCTTTTTTTTTTTACATTTTGATTGTGTATACTGTTTCCTTTCCTTTCGAAAAAGCTCTTCGTTTCTGCATTTTAATTTATTTTTTGATCTTATATATGTTTATGCTGTCAACCACTCACAGTTTCAAGCAAATGCTTATTACCTGAGAAGGAAAGGAAAACAAACATTCTTTTGAGGCAAAATCAAATTGTTGAGAAGTTGTGTTTCAGTTTCAAAACAAAAAAAATTGGCTGCATAATATGCCACTTTTCTCCTCAAATACTCACTTTTTAGCTTTTGTTGACATAACATTGAACCACTCAGTTTTTTAAGAAATGTATGTTTTTCACTAACCTTATTAGATGCATTTATCGTTTACGACTTCCTATTGTCATTCGATCATTCCGCAGTTCTCGAGGGTTCACTACCTGTCATGATAAATATTACATTCCATTATGATGCTAAATTAAACAATATTTTTTAGACGTAATCTTCTCTAATAGCCTATATTCTGTTTTTTTGTGGTATAGGGTAGAAAATACGAGCTTGTGGCTACCATTACTCACCATGGACGAGATCCATGGAAAGGCCATTACACTGCTGATGCACGGCACCCAAGTGGCAAATGGGTACGTTATGATGATTCATCAGTCACACAAATAACTGAAAGCAAGGTGCTTCATGACCAGGCATATCTTCTTTTCTACAAACAAGTTTAGTCTAAAGCAAAAATGCATTTACGTCACAAATTCTTTGTACATTGTGTAAGGCTGTTTAGATTCATAATCTGAGTATAGAATCGAGCAATATCCAACTCGTGGAGGAAAAAAAGAAGGGGTATTTGTGCTGTAGACCCGCCAGTGAAATTGTGGGATGAGATATATACTGAAATAGCATTACCTGTGTAGGAAAATGTTGGAATTTGGAGATTATTAGGTGAAAATGGCTGGAGAATATGTAGCAGTTGTATTTGAGTCTCTGTAAGTGCCTAAACAGAAAAGTGTTTAGAAGAATTTCAAGGCTCCAAAGTTCCTCACTAAACGAACCATCCGCGAATAAATTATTTGATTTTAAAGTTTCTGGCCAGTGTTTTTTCAGTATATTTTCTTATCATTTACATTTCATGTACTCTCAAAAATTCATCCTCTCCTCCTAACATCTCCTCATTCTCTAAATGGAGTTGTATTTGATACCTCCTTTTACTGGATAAACTGGAATAAAATTGGAGATGTGTTTGGGTCTTGAATGTATTATAATTTACTATCCAAATTAAATGAGAATAATTCTCACTGTGCTACAATTATCAGGGCGTAGAGCATGATGTGATGCAAAGAACATCATTATTATTTTTACCTGTAATCTTTAAATGGGTCGTTTCTACGATATCTTTCTTTCAACTTATCTTATTTTTGCTTTTGGCATCCAAAATTTTACTTAATCGAAACATGGCATAAAATTGGACAATGAGAGTTCACACATCAAATTGGACAACCGAGTTACTGGAAATCGTCGGTTGAAGTATTCGTCCCACAGTCTCGCGCTACCGGAAATTTAGAAACTTCACTTGTGTTTTCCTGACAATTTAAAGGTCCGATCAATGATTGGGATATACCATTGGATTCCTTCTGAAAAAAGTTTTCTGTACATATAAGTTTCACATATATCTAACGGTTGGGTCTTTAGTGACATTCAAAAACAATTCCCTGCATAATTCTTTGATTTTTCAAAACTCTAATAAAGATTTGACAAAATTTGAGGTATCATATGATGAAGTTAAACATATCTTTGGATAAATCGAGTCGAGAGCTTCAACATGATATATGATTTGCTAAAATTCACTAATAGTAGACGAATGACGAATGGCGGCTAATGGTGTGTGTGTGCATGTTGGTGTGTGTTGGTGTGTGAGAGAGATGGGTTGTGTGTGTTGGTGTGTGAGAGAGGATATGGTTGGTGTGTGTCCATAATGCCCTTGATGAATGTAAAAAAATTGCTTGTTTTCTTACCGTTTGATTATTCGATCTGATGGCTACGCTTTATTCTTATTTTGAGCACTATTCTCACCAAAGCGCAACCCTATATATAACCTCGTTTTATAACAAAATGACTATCAGCATATATAATTTAATAAGTCATACCAGACAAAAAGTACACTACAAACATAAATTTCAAATTGCAATAAAAGTCTTGCAAACACTGAAGCATTAAAATGAATTTTCAAGTCCTGCAAACACTGATGCATGTTGAAATAAATTTGCATCGAATAAGAATACTGAGAATATAAAATCTCCTCTCAAACACACTGAAATCAACAATCCTGTCTCTAGAGAAGATAGTGTAGGAGAAAATAAAAAAGCAGTGGTTGGTAAAAAGAAAAACAGAGTACTCCTAGAAATATTGGAAAAGTTCCAAAGCTAAATTTACTGCTTTCACGAGCTCAGCTGCCTCAAGTTGTACTTGGCCAATTCTTTGTACTTCTCCACTATTCCAATCAAGCACACAGTCTGAAGAAAAAAGTGTACGTCGGATCATTTAATATACAACAAACAAGAAATAAAGTTACATTAGGCACAAAACAAGCGTGCGGTTATGATGGATTTCCCAGAATGGCCAGATCCATCACTTTTGGGTGTGAATATGATTACTTTTATGAAACAAAGAAAATTTTGTGTTACGGAATTTGAATCTTTTATTTCCCATCAATCAACAAAAATGAGGATAGCAGAAATTATAACGATTAGATGATGTGTGGAGAAGCTAACTAAAATAAAATAAAAGAAGTAGTACATTAGGGGAAAAAAGTGGGGGCAATGCATGTAAGTAAGAGAAGAGATGACATCTTGACTGAAAATGGTGCCATGATATGAGCCAAGATAGCCTAACCACACCAAGAGGCAAGGGTTTTTCTTGTAGCTATTGAGAATTGATAAAAAAAAAATATTTCCCCTTACCTTGACAACTTGGACCATTATGTAAAAATCAGGATTGGACCGATCAACTTTATGCAGAGATGGAACAGTCTTGACAACAGTGTCAATAATTTTGGCCCGATCGACACCAGTATTTGCGCGAACATCATATAACACTACAAACTGAGATGAATAATAATCATGAGTGATATTTTTATTATTATCTCCCTGGGTTAATTTTATTACAGCAAGGCATGGGGCTAATGCACCAACAAGCTACTAATAATTTTATTTTTTATTTTATTTATTATTATTATTTTTTTTTACATTTACCAATGTCAACTTTCATAGTTTAATCAGAACTGTCGAAGGATGTTTGGTTTTGGATCTTTATTTTTTTCTAATAGTTCTGAATTTTGCACACAGTGTACTCTTACAATACAACTTTAATTCACGAAAACAATATTCACTAGCTCAAGTTTGAGCTGCTAATTTTCAAACACTGCCAACTTCAGATTTTTGAAATCTTTCCCTTGCTTCAAAATTCACCACCTCCAAAAGCAAAGCTTTAGCAGAAACTCACTAAGAGAAGTAGGCAATTATTTGCAATAAATAATGCCTAAGATTTTCCCTGGCTAAGTTCATTCACAGAGATAGAACCCTCTCAATCAAAACTTACAATTGTGGTGGTTATTCTTTTGATTGTTGAACGAAACAAAACTAATGCTCAAAATTTAACAGTCATACCTTACGCGGGGCCTCAGTTTCTACTGGACAATGCTTCTCAATCAGAGGCTTTATTGCCCGCTTGATTTCCTCCTCTGATGTGTAGCATGATACTTCAACTGGAAGCACTCTCAACAGAAACCTGTTTTCATGACAGAATTTAAGACACATTATAATAGACTGTTGACACTATACTTGGGAGAAAAAAAAAAATGGGTTCAAAGAAGAAGACATGAAAGCAAAAGAACCTGGATATGTTTTTCTTGGTTGAAGCAAGAGAAGTCATCATATGTTGGACAATTTCCTTTGGGCTTGGATCTCTCTCTCTCTTGTGCATTTGAATAAAGATAACACCATTACATCCTGTGTCGAGCTTACTGAAACGCCTCATCTTAAACAAAGCCCATGAATCTATTATATTAGCCCATGTAATATGCCTGACCATTAAGGGAGAATATAACAGTACAAGACTTAAGAGTCAAAGCACATTAAAGACTTATTTTGGATTATAGCTTTCGTTTAACAAACTGTTAAAAGAAATAAGTGTTTTATGAATGCACCATGCAAAAAGTTGAACAATATCCTCATAAATCAGAAAATAATACACCAACTGTACCAATATCAAGACTTTGGGATTTGCAGTTAAACAACACCAGTGGTCCATCCTGTTATACTCGAAAATATTCTAGCTTTATCATTGAAAAATACAATATAACCCCTTAAGGTGCTACCTGCAGTCATTATTAACCAATTGAAATAAACGCTGAAGCCCATTTTTTGTTGCATTGTAATTAACCCAACAGTAGTCCACTTAAGTTATGTGTATAAATGAAATAACAAACAAGACTCGATCGAATTTTTTTTAAAAAAGCATAAGTTTGGCCAAAGAAGAAAACAAACACAACATTCACATTCAAACTCACCTTGCTCTTATCTCCTAATTCGGCTAGCTCAGCCTCAATTAGCCTATCAACAGATTTATCTTCTACACATTGTCTCTTTACAGGTGGTTCCACAGCTTCTGTTTCTGTTTTTTCACGAACATCAGCTAGCTTCTCTTTCTCTTTCTCTTTCTGTGCTTGTTTCTCAAGTGACAAATCATCTTTAATTTCAGCCCCACTCTTTTCATTTCCATCGCCACTTGACGTAACAATATTTTTGTTATCAGCCTCATCACCCTCTGTAGTTTCATCCTCATCTTTTTCGCTACTGGATGAATCTGAGTAAGAGAACTTTGTTATTTTGTCAACGGGCTTTCCAGATAGCCCCTCATGTCCAGCTTTCGGCTCTCTACCTTCCATAAGCTCTTCGTAAAACTGCAGAACTCAAGGATTATGTTAAGGATAAAGTCTTGTTTCACTTCATTCAAGATCCAAAGCAAAGAAATGAATCAAATGAATCATAACCCTCTAAAATTTATATTCAAGGTAGAAATTACATATCAAAGCATTAAACTTTTACCCTAGGGGGAACACATAAACAATCAAAATGGAGGCAAAATATGAGATAAATTAAGGAAAAAATTAGAGTCTACTGATAAAACTAATCAATCACGGAAAACTAAATACGAAAAGGATTTTAATTCAGGACATTTTATTTTATCAGCAATTAATAGTGGAAGGGGACAAAGGGGCGATATTAGAAACTTCAAATTTGAACCATTTAAACTGACCAACCCAAGAAAACAACGACATAGTTAAGTCTGTTAAATTCAGGCAAAAGACGAAATCGAAAATTCCTAGAAAGCTGCTAAGCTCGGGCACGCACAGAGTCGATAACATTGATGGCTTCATGCGAAGCTTGGCGTTCTCTCCCAAGATCACAAGTTATGAAGAACCCTTCAACGCCAGGACGTAAGGGGTAAGAATCCTTTTTGATTGGCTTCTGGAAAAAAAATGGGGAATCATTTAAAAATATTCTTGTCAGTTGACATTTGTATGAATGAGTGGAAAAATCAACACAGCATAACGAAGCAGGGAGGATACATTGTGAGGCAGGTAATTCTTTCTTTTCTTGTTATTTTTGTTGCAGTTGCTTGCCTTGGATTTGTTCTCGGTCGCCATTGAAGGAGTTACACGGAGAGTGAAGAGAGAAGCTTTCGAACTGTTGAGCAGTTGAGGTTTACTGTGGGGTGGGTTAATATTGGGCTCGTGTATGGTTTGATTCACTAGACATAAAGCCCAATGACCATCCTCTTTTACTCGAGAAAAAAGGCTCTTTTACATTTGTATCGTGGATATACATAGAGCTGCAAACGAGTTGAGTCGATTCAAGCATTGGTCTTATCGAGCAGGATTGATTTTTTTTAGCTGCTCGAGCTCGATTTATGAGGCTCGAGCGATAAAAAATTACAATAACTCGAGCTCAACTCGAAATCACAATGCTCGAGCTCGGCTCGAGTTTGACTCGAAAATTTTTAAGTAGAAAAGTAAACTTACCATTAAGCACCTATGCTAATATATATATAAAGGGTTTTTAGTAATTTAACATATATCTTGAGTCGCTCGACAATGCAAAATATGAGCTCGAGCTCGAGTCGAGTTCGTGCTTGAGCCGCTCAAGCTTGACTCGAAATCAGTCAAACTCAAGCTCGAGTCAAGCTTTGACTCGAGCGCTCACAAGTTGCTCGGTTCGTTTGCAGCCCTAGCTATACATAAAAAAAAATGCAAGTTTACATAATTCTAAAGTTATTTACAAATCACACATGTACTAAAATAGAGAAAAATAATTAGATAATTGCGAAATGCAAAAACACTGCATTAAATAAATAGTTTCCCAACTAAAATGCGTAATTTAATGTTGCACCATGATAAAAGTGAATACCATAATTGAAGGGATTTACCTACAAAAATCATCACTAAAAATGCTCTCTCTCTCTCTCTCTCTCTCTCTTCTATATGTTGTGTGAAATTGAGTTGGCAGGAGCGGACGGCGAACTCCAGGCGGTCGTCCAAGAGGTTGGTAGAGGGTCGGGGTCGAGGTAGCCTAACCGGTGGAAGTAGGACTTGAGTCAGTCCAGGTTGGCGGTATTCTCGCCTTCTTGCAGCCAATGAGTTTGGCGGATGCGGGATGAGGGAAGAAGGGATGACAATGATGTTTGGGTAGAAATTGGCAGCAGCGGGGCAGATGACGATGGAGAAGACGACATCGATAAGGAGAAAGAGAGAGAGAGAGAGAGGGAGAGAGAGAGAGAGAGAGAGAAGAGATGGCCGATAAATTCCACTGGCTAAAGAATATTTTCAGTATGTGTTGTGTTTATAGTCAGTATATTTTCAGCTTATGTTGCGCTTTTATTTACATAACATTTATCGAATCACAATTGTGATGTTTGGATTTTTTTTTTTATATTATTAATTATTTTTATACCAACAATCTATACAACATTGACATATAAAACACTTTATAAGCACTTTTTTCAGGATGTTAATATACACACATATATAATATTATATTTTTTTTTTTGTTCAACCAAATTTCTGTTTATACTTAGTTTATAATACGGTTAATTCTTCAAAACTCCCCAATGTACAATTCAACTTCCTTGTCAGTCCCCACCACATTTAAACTTCCTCTGAACTCCCTAAATCTAATTTCTCTTTCCAAATCACTCCCTATATATATACTACTCTTATTATTATTCACTTATTTTTCTCTAAAATCATAAAAAGTTCTCGTCTCTCTCTCTTGACATCTTCCTCAGCTCTCTCCCTCTTCCCGTCTCTCTCTCGCCGGTCTCTCAATTCCCGTCTTTCTCTCTGAAAATTCCATCGCTCTTGCCTCCCTTTCTATCTTTTTTTTTTCTTTTTTTTTTTAGGACGTTCGTCTCCAATTGAAAATTTCATCGCCATCGCATATCATCTCTCTTTCTCTCCGGGAAACCCTCCGTCTCCGACCAAAAATCCACGAACACAATGACGGGGTCGAAAAAGAAATCCATATCGGATAAACCATCTTCCTCTTCTAAATCCGTAAGCAAGGTGAGATTCTTTTACAAAATATTTGATTCTATTGAACTCGAAAATTTGGGAATTCTTACAAAATTTTGATTTTTCTCTTGAATTCGATGTTTTTCAAAATTTGGGATTTTTGTTGATGGGATTTTATTGCTAAATTAGGGACCGCTGAAGATTCCAAGTTCATCGAGGCCTGGAAGAAAGTGATGCCGAATATGGATCCACCGAAAACCCCCTAGGCCTACATGGCTCCTCGCCCGCCGACCCCATCCACAATCCCCTCAAAGCTGACCGTCAATTTCGTTCTTTCGTACAATTCCGTGTTGTCCGGCAAAGAGGTTCGCTCTCACATACTCGCAACCCTTGAGATCTCTTTTCTTTTTTCTTTTTTTCTTTTTTTTTTTATTTCCATTGTATAATTTACATTTCGTATTTCTGTTGCTGTGTCTTGTTTTAATGTATAAAACTTGATATTGCTCTTGTTCGGAATTCTTTTAAGAAGCAAATTTGGTCTCTTGTTTCTGTACTTTTTATATTTGCCAAATTTTTGGTGTGGTATATATTATCTTGTAGTGGACGAAGTTCTATTCATCTTTTGGTGGCCAGAAAAAGTCTAGTGTTTAGATGAATTTTAAGGAGAACTTGAGTCATGCAATCACAATTTGTCGTTGATTTCTCTCTGAACCAAAACACTACAGTTCCAGAAGTTCTAAGCTGCTAAAGTTTGTATAAGTGCATCTAAGATATATTGGTATTGATCAACTCTTGGTTAATTTTCCATAATTTATCTTAAAAGTTGTATTAACTAACCAGTGTCATGGTTAACTACTCAGAATTATTCTCTAGTCCTGTGTTATTCTTGGCTGGCATTGCACAACAACTTTTAGAACTTGGAAGCACCATAAGCTCATTAATGGTTGATTTTTTATATCAATCAGAACCTTAAGGAACATTCTATTAGGACCTATCAAGCTGCTGTAAATTATTCAGATACTTGAAATTTCATCTTTTAAATTTCAATTGTGGCTCTGGTGCTGCCTAGTTTGTTTTTGAAGGATGCAACTCATTTTTATTTTTCCT
>BKCP01007404.1:1508305-1612358 GCA_008636005.1 Striga asiatica
TTTATGCCTGTTGGAATTGGATCCTTTTGTACCCTTTTGATGAAGAAAGCTGATTTTTGGCTTGTTATGAAACAAATGTCTCAGGGTCTTGATGTGAAGGGATTTCTTCGAATAAAATTTCTATGACATACTCGGTTTTGTTGCTTTTCTTTTTACTAGTTTTGTAAGAAATCAATTTGAAAATTGATAGGGGTGATATATAGTCTGTGCTCTGGTTATATGGAATCAATATCTTGAAGCATTTATTTGATCGACTTATGTGCCTTTTGTCTATGAAAAACACACAAGCTACTAATATGATGAGGTAGAATTCAGTTTATGTTGTGATCTCATACTATCATATTGTTTTGTTGTATTTAAGCTACACAAGCTAATAAATATGAAGAGGATTTATGTTGTGATCTCATACTATTATATTGTTTTGTTGTATTTAAGCTACAGACTTTCTCGTCTTGTAGGCCTCAATCTGAATTCAAGTGAATAGTTGTTTCAATCGGTTAGTTAGCCGCTTGTAATTATGTGTTTTAATAGAATATGTCGTTCTGAAAAATAAAAAATAAAAAATTGATGTCTTTCAAAATTTGGGATTTTTGTTGATGTTTTAGTACCAGATATCGAGTCTTTAGTACCAGATATCGGGTTTTTAGTACCACTTGTATTGAACACATAAAAAGACCAAATTTCGGTCGCAAAATAATGTTTATACGACCCATAATCGCTCTCACATTAGTTTATATGAGATTTTAAATGTTTTTAATTGAGTTTAATCACAAATTGGTCATGAACTCGATACACTAATGCAAAAACACTACTTAATACACTTCATCTCATTGAATGGTACCAGTTTTGACGGAAATAATACCGCATCTTCTTCTACGTGGTACCTGTTTTTGATCGATTAGTACCTACGTTTGGTCAACCAAAATAGATTATTTCAATTTTGGTCAACATTTACAAAAAGTATTACCAGACATAGAGTATGATAGTACCACTTTATGGTGTTTTAGTACCTGATATTGGATCTTTAGTACCACTCCTAATGAACACATAAAAACATCGAATTTCGGTCGCAAATGATGTTTATATGATCCATAATCACTCTCACATTAGTTTATATGAGATTTAAAATATTTTTAATTGAGTTTAATCGCAAATTGGTCATGAACTCAACAAACTAATGAGAAAACACTACTACTACACTTCATTTCATTGAATGACACACTTCATCTCATAGAATCATCATACATGACTACTCCAAATTTTACGTATATGTTTTAACTTCCACTTTTTTTAATCCAAATCATGCGTGAACGATCCACGTGTCATAGTAGACATGAAAGATTAGAGAAATCACGATTCTTAAAATAGTACCTGTTTTAGCAAAAATAATACCGCATCTTCTTCTACGTGGTACCTGTTTTTGATCGATTAGTACCTACTTTTGGTCAACCAAAATGGATTATCTCAATTTTGGTCAACATTTACAAAACGTAGTACCAGACCTAGAGAATGATAGTACCACTTTATGGTGTTTTAGTACCTGATATTGGGTCTTTAGTACCACTCGTAATGATCACATAAAAACACCGAATTTTGGTCGCAAATAATGTTTATATGATCCATAATCACTCTCACATTAGTTTATATGAGATTTAATTTTTTTTTAATTGAGTTTAATCGCAAATTGGCCATGAACTCAACACACTAATGAGAAAACACTACTACTACACTTCCTTTTATTGAATGACACACGTCATCTCATAGAATCATCATACATGACTACACCAAATTCTACGTATATGTTTTAACTTCCACTTTTTTTAATCCAAATCATGCGTGAACGATCCACGTGTCATGGTAGACATGAAGAATTAGAGAATCACGATTCTGAAAATAATACCTGTTTTAGCAAAAATAATACCGCATCTTCTTCTACGTGGTACCTGTTTTTGATCGATTAGTACCTACTTTTGGTCAACCAAAATGGATTATCTCAATTTTGGTCAACATTTACAAAACGTAGTGCCAGACCTAGATTATGGCAGTACCACTTTATGACGTGTTAGTACCAGATATCGTGTCTCTAGTACCACTTGTAATGAACACATAAAAGGACCTAATTTCGATCGCAAATGATGTTTATACGACCCATAATCACTCTCACATTAGTTTATATAAGATTTTAAATGTTTTTTATTGAGTTTAATCGCAAATTGGTGATGAACTCGATACACTAATGAGAAAACACTAGACTTCATTTCATTGAATGACACACTTCATCTCATAGAATCATCATACATGACTACTCCAAATTCTACTTATATATTTTCACTTCCACTTTTTTTCATTCAAATCACGTGTAAACGATCCAAGTGTCATGGTAGACATGAAAGATTAGAGAAATCACGATTATGGAAATAGTACCTGTTTTAGCCAAAATAGTACCGCATTTTCTTCTACGTGGTACCTGATTTTGATCGATTAGTACCTACTTTTGTAAAGAAAAATTGATTATTTCAATTGTGGTCAACATTTACACAAAGTAGTACCAGTCATAGTGTAAGACAGTACCACTATTTGGCGTGTTAATACCAGATATCGTGTCTTTAGTACCACTTGTAATGAACACATAAGAAGACCGAATTTCGGTCGCAAATGATGTTTATACGACCCATAATCACTCTCACATTAGTTTACATAAGATTTTAAATGTTTTTTATTGAGTTTAATCGCAAATTGGTCATGATCTCGATACACTAATGAGAAAACACTACTACTAGACTTCATTTCATTGAATGATACAGTTCATCTCATAGAAATCATCATACATGACTACTCTAAATTCTACCTATATGTTTTCAATTCCACTTTTTTCATCCAAATCACGTGTGAACGATCCACGTGTCATGGTAGACATGAAAGATTAGAGAAATCGCGATTCTGGTAATAGTACCAGTTCTGGGCAACATAGTACCGCACCTTATTCTGCGTGGTACCTGATGTTGATCGAATAGTACCTACTTTTTTGAAGAAAAAATGATTATTTCAATTCTGCTCAACATTTACAAAAAGTAGTACCAGTCATAGTGTAAGTCAGTACCACATTATGGGGTGTTAGTACCAGATATCTTGTCTCTAGTACCATTTGTAATGAACACATAAGAAGACTGAATTTCGGTCGCAAATGATGTTTATACGACCCATGATCACTCTGACATTAGTTTATATAAGATTTTAAATGTTTTTGATTGAGTTTAATTGCAAATTGGTCATGAACTCGATACACTATGAGAAAACACTACTACTAGACTTCATTTCATTGAATGACACACGTCATCTCATAGAAATCATCATACATGACTTCTCCAAATTCTACCTATATGTTTTCAATTCCACTTTTTTTCATCTAAATCACGTGTGAACGATCCACGTGTCATGGTAGACATGAAGGATTAGAGAAAATAGCGATTCTGATAAAAGTACCAATTTTGGGCAACATTGTACCGCATATTATTCTGCGTGGTACCTGATGTTGATCGAATAGTACCTACTTTTTTGAAGAAAAATTGATTATTTCAATTCTGCTCAACATTTACAACACGTAGTACCAGTCATAGTGTAAGGCAGTACCACATTATGGCGATGTAGTACCAGATATCCTATCCCTAGTACCACTTGTAATGAACACATAAGAAGATCGAATTTCGGTCCCAAATGATGTTTATACGACCCATAATCACTCTAACATTAGTTTATATGAGATTTGATATTTGGTTAATTAAGTATAATCACAAATTGGTCACGAACTCAACACACTAATGGAAAAACACCTTAAATACACTTCAACTCATTGAATGGTACCAATTTCTACGGAAATAATACGTCTTTTTCTTCTACGTAGTACCTGTTATTGATCGATTAGTACTAACTTTTGTGAAGAAAAAATGATTATTTCAATTCTGCTCAACATTTATAAAGTAGTACCAGTCATAGTATAATGCAGTACCACTTTATGGCGCGATAGTACCAGATATCATGTCCCTAGTACCACTTGTAATTAACACATAAGAAGACCAAATTTCGATCGCAAATGATGTTTATACGACCCATAATCACTCTCGCATTAGTTTCTATGATATTTGATATTTGGTTAATTAAGTTTAATCGTAAATTGGTCACGAACTCAACACACTAATGGGAAAACACTACTTAATACACTTCAACTGATTGACTGGTACCAGTTTTGACAGATATAATACCGCCTTTTCTTCTACGAAGTACTTGTTATTGATCAATTAGTACCAGCTTTCTGGAATGATAATGTAATACACCGATTAAAACTTCACAAAACTATTACATAGATTGCAGTATAAAATGCCAGTATATTGTACAAAAAATATCTCATAAAGTGTCATTTACTACCCACTCTTTGAAATGAAAATGGGTACACAAGTATGGACGAGATTGCATTTTCAAATGGCAAATTGTTGATCCCCTTTGTATAACGATGCATATACTCTCCATTCACAATCCGCATCGCTACAACAAATGATGACCTTCTGCTTGTCATTTTTCCGATACTTAAAAGACCGCTTGTTTGCAATCGCGTAGTTTTTGACACTCTTTCGAAATTCGTCGGCCCCACTGAGTATCTGCCCCTCTCCTTTGATGCAAGATCTCCAAGAATTGATCGATTTATCTTGCAACAACTCATCTTCTCCCTCCGAGAAATCATTAGACTGTACGTTTTCCCTGCGTTCATGACAAAATAATACAAAAATTTATAAATAATGGAACTAGTTAAAAAATTAATGAACTAGGATATGATACGACTATACCATATTTCAATAATAAATTCATTAATATTATAAAAGCAACATTACTTGTTCATGTTCATCGGGAGGATTGAACTCCATCATCCGGTCTTTCATTTCTTTCCATGGCAATTATCTCTATAATATTTAATATCCAACAAACATGTAACCGAATTATGTTCTTCACATCCTCATCATCCAACAAACTAACTCTCTTTTTTTCTTTTGGCACAATATAGCATAGCACGACGGATTTGAAATTAACGTTTGGCCACCTCTTTGATATGAGAGTGTAAACTTCGTCAAGCGTTGATCCAATGTGCATAGAGAACACAAACAATTCGTTCTTGTACGTACAACTCCCTAGTATATCACTTCGTGCCCCTTCCATGTATCTAACAATAATTGGATAAATAAAAAAAAAAAACTTCACATTTCCTAGGAAAATATGGTACAAAACAGTATTAAAGTGGTACTATATACATGCAAACAGAGGTACAATAATCAAGAATAGTGGTACAGTGATCATTCCCACCTTATTTTGTTGTTTTAGGGTGAATAACACATTACATAACCTAACAATAGCATCAATTTCGATTACATAAACAAGAGATAAGAGATTTTGATCAATTTAATTGATTTAGGGTTAATATGAACAACCATTTTTAAAATTCAATCCTTAACAAATTAACCAAATATATATGAATTAAACATGATTTTTGGACTCCAAAATGCTCATATAATACATATATTACTTACTACTTCAAATTTTGGCCGGAAAAAGCACGAATGTTGCCGGAAAAAATGAATTTTTGGGCGCACAAATTTAACGTCGGAATCACTTGTTTGGCCGTATTTGTTGTTGCCGGAGTTCTTCTCGCCGGATTTGGGTCGCCGGAGAGACCGACCTACAAAAAAAAAAAAAGTGAAGCAGTCGCGGGAAATGGAGGGAGACGAGAGAGAGACGGGAGAGAGATGGAGGGAGATGATGTGTGGAAGAAGATTGATATAATAAAATATTAGTATGTATAATGTTGGTGTAAGAGAAAACAAATAAAATAATATGTTAGTTGGTTGTAGTGGGATGATGTAATAATCATTTTGTTTTTGATTTAATTTTAACACTAGGGAGTTAGAAGGAAAAAAAATTAAAGGGGTAGAGAGTTAGGAGGAAGAAAAAAAGGTCTAGAACTGATGAAGAAATTGAAAAGGGAGTTGAAGATTTGAGTGGAAATCACCCTTTATAATATTTAACTATGTATAATTGTGTATCCCTCCAATACATATATGAGGAATTAGCATGGACCTTTATTGGATGACACGTGGCGTTTTCTCAACCCACCAATAATGCCTTTACTTTTTCTCGGTAATTACAAAACTGCCACTTTACTTTATGCATTTAGGGAGAGGGAAATCTGCTGAGATAGAGGCTGTACGCCATATCTTTTTTGCTCTTCGGTGGATTTGCTACGCGTAAAATCTGGGTGCTCTGTATTTGAATTTACTTTTTGGCACGCTTTGAAGAGACTGCGAGATTTGGTGTGTGCTTCATTCTCGTTCGTGGAGTGCGACGACCGTGCGATTTGATCGGTGGGTCTTCTTTTTGTGCTTTTATTTTTATGTGTTCTGCTGCCGCGATGAGGAGTCTGTGTGTGGCCATTTGAGGGTACAAACCTATCTACGGTGGGATTACATTTCCAATCTCCCTAAACGTGAATTTTATGGCGAGGTTCACGCCGCCTGTATGCAGCTGATAGCACATCTTGTTGGTTTCGATTAGTTCTTTTAGGTGGTTTTTTCGATTGGCCCTTTTGGTCAAAATATTTTCTGTTAAGAGAACTTAATTTCGTTTTCTATTTGAAAAATGTGGCCTTCTTTGTATTAACGTTTCTTTGTTGTGACCCCTACAAATTATTTTTCCTTAGCGATAATGAGGTTTCCTTTGTTTAATGTCGTTGCTGTCGGCCCTTTTTTAAATTTCAGGGGTCAGGTTGATTGTCGTTGCATTTACCAACACGCCGAAGTTTAGGAAAGTCAAAGCTGAGGGTGGAACTGTTATAACTGAGGTACAACCCAGTATTCATATGATATGATGAGTTTCATATTTAGGATTTGTGTGAAGAATTCCTTTTTCATTTAAATTTTTTTATTGGTTCTGCTTGTGTCTGTGGCATTGTGATGTGAATAGAAGTTTAATTTTTTTTATTTTATTTTTTTTGTTCATGCCAAGTTTTAGGTTTCTATTTAAGAGTGTCCATTTACGGCGTCAAACCTCTTCTAACATTTAACAATTGTTAATCTGCTTACGGTAACAGATATGATAATGGATTTGAACTACTATGTTACTTTGGAATTTTGACTAGCAAAGTAAATCTTTGCTCAAGATCTTAGCAGTGTTCTTGAAATGTAGTATCTTGAGACTAAAAGGTATATGTTCAGATTGTCAGTTATGTGTGGTTTCATATCTCTTTTTATCCCCTTGAGCACACCATTTCTATAATAGATATGATGTTACTGGCTAATTTTGTGTTTTCTTTAAAAAAAAAAATGTCTCTATATTTGTTGTGTGCTTAATTAGGGATCGATGGCTTAATAATTATAGCCAATCTGGAGATCGTTGGCGAGCAGTGGCGGCACTGGAGATAGGTGGTGTTCGGCCGTTGACTTGGTATGGAGATTGCAGGAAAGCGGCAGCCCTGAGGACGGGGAATTTAGTGACTGAATTCGAGCATGGATTAAATTCCACCCAGATTTTACACGGAAACGTTCAAAGAGAGACACCTCTGTATGTTTGTAATAATCTAAATTTCTTCCTCAATGTGCGTTCCAGATTCAAATTTCTAAATCCTGATGACATTTTTTAGAGTTTTGAGTTTTCATTGTTGTTTCTCATGTATGCCTAACCAGCAGCTTCGGGCGGATGGCGATGGCGCGGCTACATCGTGCTATAGCTGGCTGCCCGGACTGAGGGAGGCAAAATCTCATATATGTACGTTTACTTATATTTTTTGTCAATCTTTGTTTCGAGATTTTAACCTGAATATTTGGTAAAGATTGGATTTTTACCTTATTAAAATCCCATTATCTTATTCTTTATCAGAGGTGGTTTTTTAGGGTTCATCTGATTTTGTAAGAAGAGCCGATGAACCGTAATTTCAAATCTCTGGCCAGGGCCTGCCGTGCAGTTTTGCCGGGGCATCTGCGACATGCGACCAGCGTCTTTTCCCCGGCTTTTGCAGTGATGTGATTGCCGTAAATTGCGGTTGACCACGTCAAATGGGTTTGTTGTTTCCTGAAAGGCGGTGTGAATTTTTACTATGCTTTAGCAGTGTCATTCTTTATAAATTTTTCCGTACCCTATGCTCTATTTTTTCACTTATTATGCATTTATTGTGTTTTAGTTGTGTTGGCTGGGGGGCTGGGGCATTCTTAATTTGTGTGTGGGGGATTTAAACTGCTCACATAGTTTCTTTATCTTTAATTTCTTCCTTGTCGGGTGGAAGTTGTTGTTTGGCAATTTGCCTGAGTGTTTTGTTTGTGTTGCGGTTCGTGGTCGCATAATAAAGGTGTAGGTTTGTGTTTGCTTGCCTATTGTACATCATAGATTCTTTTTTTACCAATGATTTGGGGCATTTTATAGGTTCTGCATTGTTCAGGAAAAGACAAGGTTTTACAGTAAGGTTTGATTTTCGTGATCCTGAACTTTGTGTTTGAATTAGAGGATTACATTTCTTATGTCCAAGTCAGGATGTGCTTACGGAACTATACACCCATTTTTAATGCATTGGATTTTTGTATCATCGCTGGGGTTTTGGTTTGCCCTGTTCGATCATTTTGCGGTTCATTTTCTTTTCAGTTTATGGAGCGCCTTTGTTTTAATTGGTTCATTGAGCTACTAAATTTTTATGTTTGGGATGGCAGTTTAGGACTATGCCTACACTTTAGGAAGTTAGATTCGGTTGCTGGTATCTCAGCTACTGCTTTAGGTGATGTTGTGACTGGCAGAGTGAAATTAGAGGACGAACTAATAATCATAATCAGTAAAAATGGGCATGTTGTTATTTCAGGAGGGGCAATTTAGGGCCTTGGGTAGGTGGCGTATGGTGGTAGTCTGAAAGCAACTTTGAGGCTTTTCTCGACTTTTGGGATTTCAGTCATGGATTGGCATGGGGATCTTGCTATTGGGTGCAATTCTAAGCCACACATCCCATCGGGCAGTACACGAAAGTTAAACTTTTGGTCGGTCGTCTTAATATTTAAAAAAGGGGGTTCCGGCCAGTTAAACATCAAAATCAATAGTTCTGAGCAGCTGCAGATTGTTTGATTGGCTTGATCCCTTTGGTGAAAAAGTTCATGGGTTATTCTCAACAGGCACAATACGGATAATGATGATGATGAAAGTGGATAGTGCTATTGTAATGGCAGTTGGACAACCTTTGCGGGATCGGTGAACGACATAGGTAATTTTTCATGTTTTATTTTATCTTATTATTATTATTTCTTTTGACAATCCAAGGCTTCGTATATTGAGTGTTTTTAATCTTCTTAAGTTGTAGTTTGAGATAAATGGCTCTATTTAGCTCATTGTTTTTCATCTGCGCTTCATTTCTTCCCTCTCTGTATATATATCATGTTCTTTGATTTATTCCTTATATTAGCTTTAAATGGGTATCTATGAAAGCTTGAGCACTGGGACACATGAGAATAAATTTTCCATTTAATTTTGTGTTTGAAGTCGATTCCAACTGCAATACTCTTCCAGTTTCGGATGCATCTCTTAATAGGAGATTATGCAAAGATTTGAAAGGTGATGAGACTAAAGAATTCACATGCAAAAATGGAATCGACTTCAAACACAAAATAATTAGAGATTTCGGATGTATCTCCTGTTAACGAAGAATTTGGTACATTGCTACACCATTTCTCTGCGAGTAAAGAATTCACAACATCCCAGAAATGCATCTCTCTTTCACCGATGGACTAAGCCACTTTATTAACCTGTGTAATTGTTGATTTTATGGGATGGGTACTAATCTACTGAATGTAACTAAAATTATCAATACCGAATGTAACTAAAATTATCGATTCGTTCAATCGTGATGCTAACCTTTGGGATTTGTGTATACACTTGCATGCCTTAAAATATTTTTTCCTATTGCTCGAATTAAATAATAATTTACAAATCATGATACTAACAACCAAAAATAAAAGTCACGTTCAAAACTAAAGTTTAAAATTAATAATAAACAAAATTCTATCGATTTCATAAACCAGCAAAAAGAAACTATTTACCAAATGAGATACACAACACAAAGGTATAGAATAAGAACACCATTACAACAATATAGAAATAGTCATATCAAACACAACATCCTCAAACCAAGGAATATGCAAGTCTACCCGTCTTTGCACAATCACATAATACAAAAGTAAATGTTGTCCTTCGGACCGTACATTACGTTTCTACATTGAAAATTATTAATTCATTTGACAAGTGACCATCCATTATAAAAATATCCAACTTTATTTCAACAATTTCAAAACAACGAAAATGATAATTTAAATGCTACACAAATTTTTTACCCATAAGTAACTAAATTAAACGATTGAATATAGGCCGGCTGTGCGACTCAAATCTAGTCTTTAGTCGACACTATAGCATAAACTTAAAGCAGTAAAGTTTGATATCATTTTTTTCTAAATTGTAACCGTAAGAGTAATTAATTGTTTCATGTTTAACAAACAGAAACTCGCTACTTGATCCTTCGTTAATTTTGTTTTCATTTCCCGATTGACCGTTGAATTGCTTGACAACTCTTCATTTCCAAAGCTACGCATTCTTTGGTGCTTGAACAATCTGTTGAATCCAAAGGCAAATAACACTTTCGCCGCCGGTCTGGAAGAGGTTTTCCGCGTGGCGGAGGCCCAATTCGGGTCCGGTTCGGACGTGGGTCGGGTTGGGGTACTTCAGCTGCTGGAGCGGGCCCTTGTTGCGAACCCGGGCGCGGACGGCGGCTGGCCGGCGGCGGTGGTGGATGTTGAAGATCATGATCGATCATGGAGCAGCTGCATAGTTTTCCTTTCCTCTGCATGCATTTCTTTGCGTTTTTCTTTCTTTTTTGTTTTTTGTTCATACGGTGTCGTTTTGATAAGACGACACCGTTTTGTTTATTTTCGGTTTATATGGGTTTAATAGTTAACGACGTCGTTTTGATTGGTGTACACGACGTCGTTTTAGGTTGTCGTCTTGCATGATTGAGAGAGCTTTAAATGCTCGACTATGTACGTACTTGTTTTCTGAGTTTGTGAAATGAGCTAAGAAAATTCCCAAAAAGTTTGTTGTTGATTTCATGAGTAAATACGGTTTTTACATGGTATCGAGAGCGATCGGTTCTGGTTGACCTTGTTGATTGACGATTAATGGCGATGAGGCGAGAGAATGCTCTCAATGTTGGAGGATCTGGATTGCGTCAAGGAAATCAGGATCCTTTCTTTCTTCATGGATCGGATAACCCTGGTTTGGTGCTCGTTTCGCATCCGCTGACTGGCAGTAACTTCCTCTCATGGCGCAGATCGATGATGATAGCTCTAGGAGCTAAAAGGAAGCTCGGCTTTATAAATGGTGAGATCTCTGTACCTGCTGTTGATAGTGATGAATATGATGAGTGGAAAAAGGTTGATTGGATGATTTTATCGTAGATTTTAAGTTCTATGTCTAAAGATATTGCCGAATCATTTGTTTATGCTGAAACTTCTAAGGATCTGTGGGATGAAGTGTGTTTGAGGTTTGGAGAGAATAATGGACCGATGAAGTATAAGTTGTAGAGGGAAATTAACACTTTAGTGCAAGGGAATTGCACCGTAATGGAGTATTTTAATAAATTGAAAAAGCTACGGGATGAATATGCATGTGTTGTTCCCACTCAGTTATGCAATTGTGAAGGAAGAATAGTAGCTCAATGAGGGATATGATAGTTTCAAGAACCAAATTATGTTAATTGATCCCTTACCAAGTGTGAACAAAGCTTATTCAATGGCACTCACAGCAGAAAGACAGAAAACTGTGAGTAATTCCTTTGACAGAGTTGAAGGTTTAGCTATGAGCACTAGAGCTGAAGGTTATGGCAGAGGTTTGAATAATCAGGGAAGAGGCTTTGGGGGTAGAGGAGGAAACTTCACAAGTGGAAGAGGTGGTAGAGGTTTTAGAAGAAAGGGCTAAGCTACTATGTGACAAGTGTGGAATGAGAGGTCATACAGTTGCCACATGTTTCAAAATACATGGAGTTCCTGAGTGGTATAAAGAGCTAAAGACACAAGGGATAAACTATGCTGGGAATGTGGAATTGTGTGGTGACAATGCTGACTGGAAAGAAACTATGAATGATAAGAGAAACTCACAGGACAATGATCTCTCCATTGTGGTTAAGCAATTACAGGAACTCACACAATTCATAAAAGGCAAAGAAACTGGAGAAAATAAAGTGGACTTTGCACAAATGGTGAGCTTTACAAAGAAAGATATTAATGATGAGATGCATTTTGCTTTGACTACTGCTAATGATGTCAGTTGCAAGAATTGGGTCATAGACACTGGAGCAAGTAAGCACATGTGTGGAGATTTCAGTGTTATGAGAAACACATATACATTGAAGGATTCAATTACCATTTGTTTACCTGATGGATCAAGCAAGAAAGTGAAAATTGCAGGAATGGTAACTGTGAACAAAGCCTTAACTCTGCACAATGTTCTCTTTGTGCCTGACTTCAAGTACAATTTGCTTTCAGTTAGTCAGCTTTGTATGGATGAGAAAGTGAAGTGTTCATTTTCAGCCAGTTCTTGTCATTTAACTCACTGTGATAGTGGACAATTGGTGGGACAAGGGATTTCAAAAGGAAATCTGTACATACTAAGCAAGGAGAACAATGTACATGCTAATGCTGTGAAAGACAAATTTTCTCTGGAGAAATGACATCAATGCCTTGGTCATGCTAGCATCAGTACCATGAAGCATGTTCAATTTCTCAAGGGCAGATATACAGAACAAGAAGAGAGAAATATCCTATCCTGTGAAGTGTGTCACAAAGCAAAACAGCACAGACTTCCATTTCAAAACAGTTACATACATGCCACCAAGACCTTTGAGATGCTACATGCTGATATCTGGGGACCATGCAAAGAAGAGGCAATAACTGGTACACCTTTCTTTCTAACAATAGTAGATGATTATAGTAGGGGTGTTTGGGTGTTCTTGATGGAACAAAAATCACAAGCCTCTAAACTGTTGAGCAGATTTGTGTTAATGGTAGAAACTCAGTTTGAAACCAAAGTTAAGAAGATAAGAACAGACAATGGAAAGGAATTCTTGGGAAATGAGATTCAAATCTTATTTCAAGGAAAAGGAATTGTCCATGAAACCACCTGTGTCTACACACCACAACAAAATGGTGTGGTTGAGAGAAAGCATAAGCAGCTACTTGAGATTGGAAGAGCATTAATTTACCAAGCTCAATTACCACTAAAGTCCTGGCCTTATTCTATACAAGCTGCAACTTTTGTTATAAACAGGCTACCTAGTGCTCCTCTACAATGGACTACACCTTTTGAGAGAATTTATGGAAAACAGCCAGATTATGAAAAACTCAGACCTTTTGGATGTTTAGCATATGCCACTACAGTTCACCCTCTCAAATCCAAATATGAACCTAGAGGTAGTAAGTGTGTTTTCCTTGGTTTTGCTCCTGGAAACAAAGGATTTCAATTGTATAATTTGGATACTGGGGATTGCTTTATATCCAGAGATGTGATGTTCTTTGATGATGTGTTCCCTCACATAGTCCCAGTTACAGCTGAAGATGTTACACTAAGGGCAGTAGAAGATGACACTTCAGAAGTTGAGATGATTGATCCACTAGTAACAGTTCCTACTGAAAATGATGAGGTCTGAGAAGAAGCAATAGATCAAGAGGAGCACCAAACTGGCACCATGATTATGTTTGTGGAAATTCACTAACTTCACAGAGAGAGTTCTCAGCCAACATTTCACAAGAGAAGGAGCCTGTCCATTATAAACAAGCAGTTCAATCCTTCCTGGGTAGAAGCAATGCAAAAGGAATTGGATGCTTTGGAGGCTAATCATACTTGGGAAATCACTGAACTTCCACATGGCAAGAAAGCAATAGGAAGTAAATGGGTATATAAAATTAAAAGGAAGGCAGATGGATCTGTTGAGAGGTTCAAGGCCAGACTTGTGGCTAAGGGATACAGCCAAATAGAGGGGATACACTACTTTGATATTTTCTCACCTGTGGCACGGTTGGTGACTGTAAGGTTTTTCATTGCTGTAGCAATACACAAAGGATGGCCAATTCATCAGTTAGATGTAAACAATGCTTTCCTTCATGCACACTTTCTGAAGAAGTGTTTATGCAGCCACCTTTGGGTTATGAAACGGTAGGTCCAGGTCAAGTATGCAAACTGATTAAGAGTTTATATGGCCTCAAACAAGCATCAAGGGAATGGAATAATGAACTATGCAACAAACTGTCTCACTATGGGCTGATTCAGTCCAACTATGATCATTGTCTGTTTACCACTACCAGAGGATTAGATTTCTTGGCATTATTGGTATATGTGGATGATGTCTTAGTCACAAGTTCATCTTTACCTCTGACTCAAAGCTTGAAGAACTTCCTTGATGAGCAGTTCACCATCAAAAAATAAAAAATATTTTTTAAAACTGGATGTAATTCAAAAAATATTTCATAAACTGAAAAGACAAATCAATAAAAGTAACTCCAAGAATATGGTGCAAATTCATTTGATAATAAAGCTGAGTAAATGTTGATGCGATCAACATATTTACCAGTTTTGATAAAATGCGTGATCCTGTCGATAGAAAATTGGAGAATGGCCTTCGACGAACATGATACCAGTTTAGAAAATTCAGGCTTTCCTCGACCGACTTTGGTGAATGTCGCATTGAAACTCATTTTTCTAGCATCAATTTGATTAGGTAGCAATCTACAAACCTAAAACTGGTAGAGAGAGGAAATTGAATTTTGTGAAGTGAAATTGGTTGTGCTCTTCTATGGAGAGAAATATTCGGGGCAAATTTTTGTTTGTTCTTGTTAGGATATAACTTGTGAGTTAACCCACATCATCTATACATAAAAAATAGACCCACCTTATAAGTCTAATGGGCTACTCCTCATTCCATCAATTGGTTTGTGTTCTCTGAATGTCTATATATTTGTTCCTTTAGTTGGTCAAGCTTTGTTGGCTGTGTTACAAAGACAATTCTAGAGGTACCGTTCGAGTCTTAACAACCGTCTAGTGTGATTATTACATGTGCTTACTAATGACACTTTCTGAAAATTGGTTACCCCTAACTGAATCTAAAATGGAAAGTTAGATCCTTCCCGTGTGATTGATATGTATGTGTGGACTGTGGTCATTTCTTAAGCATTCCTTTTATTCGATGATAGTTTATTTATTGTGTAAGCCACCCATTTAATTCAACTAACTTGATTACAGCGTTTTAATTGTCAGCTCATTAATATGTTTGAAATCCAATAAAAATATATTTTTGACTGGGGGGGTTCTGCATGTCTTTCAGGCAAGAAGATGCTCAGGAGTTTCTAAGCTTTGTCATGCATCAAATGCATGATGAATTGCTTAAACTTGATGCACAAGTTTCAAATGGGAATGGAGAAACTGCATCGTTGGTCTCTTCAACTGATGACGAAAGTGAGGATGACGATTGGGAGACTGTTGCCCAAGAAACAAAACTGCAGTTACACGAGCTCAGAGTTTCGTACCATCAAAGTTGAGTAACATTTTTGGTGGTCAATTGAAAAGTGTTGTGAAGGCAAGAGGTGGGTCAGGGTTTTGAACACACAATTTACCAAGTATACATTCAAACATTTCATCATTAATCATTCATTTATTACTTTGACTTTGCAATGATTTCAATCATGGGAATGTTAGCTACTCAGATTCGATCATTTGTCAAACTGAATTAGGTCAGATAATCTGTGTAAGGCTGTGATCTGATTTATCAAAACAATGATGTAAATTTGACAGTTGGGAAGCACTTCATGATGCATAATGTGATTTATCTCGTAGGTTTTAGAATTTTTAATCACATAAAATAAGTAACCTCTGAAACTGTAGATAATGTTTTAGTGACTCCAATCTGTTCTGACCTCATCTCTAGCTAATATTCTTGTTGCCACTTGCCAGTCAATTTATATGTACCATTCACAACTTTCATCTTGTATTTAAGCAGGTAACAAGGCATCAGTTACCATACAGCCATTTCTTTTGCTCCACCTTAATATATGCCCTGAACAAGTGTGTACAATAGAAGATGCACTTAAGTTGTTCTCTGCACCAGAAACACTTGAAGGGTACAGAACATCTGCTTCTGGAAAGGTTCGTCTTATTTTATGTGTTCCCTTTCCTTTTTGACACATTGATATTATTGTAGGGCTTCCAATAGTTTTGTTGTGGAATGATTTCCTCTTTTGCTTTATTTTTGTATTTCCGTTTCTCGTATTCTGTATGCTACATAGAAGTGAGATTTTTGCTTTAAGTAATCCATTGGAAGAAAATGTTTAGCACATCGATTGTCGGTACCTTCTATGGCGTTAGGGGTAGTTATCTATTTTTTCATGTGAAAACCTCAGAGTTTGCTATGAAGAACCATGCCATGTAGATTACCCATTTAGATTCAACTATGATTTTAATATTCAGGGAGAGGTGGTGACTGCCAGCAAGTCGGTCAAGATTCTGGAGCTGTCCCAGATAATGATTTTGCACTTGATGCGTTTTAGTTATGGGAGCCAAGGAAGCACGAAATTGCACAAAAGTGTGCATTTCCCTTTGGAGTTTCTTGTTGGTCGTGAGTTGCTTGCCTCTCCTTCCTCTGAGGTGAATTTTCTTTGAAGTGCCTGCTTCCTCTTTATCTTGTTAAATCACATGGCAATTATTAATACTGACATTTATATCCTTTTTTTTTTTACATTTTGATTGTGTATACTGTTTCCTTTCCTTTCGAAAAAGCTCTTCGTTTCTGCATTTTAATTTATTTTTTGATCTTATATATGTTTATGCTGTCAACCACTCACAGTTTCAAGCAAATGCTTATTACCTGAGAAGGAAAGGAAAACAAACATTCTTTTGAGGCAAAATCAAATTGTTGAGAAGTTGTGTTTCAGTTTCAAAACAAAAAAAATTGGCTGCATAATATGCCACTTTTCTCCTCAAATACTCACTTTTTAGCTTTTGTTGACATAACATTGAACCACTCAGTTTTTTAAGAAATGTATGTTTTTCACTAACCTTATTAGATGCATTTATCGTTTACGACTTCCTATTGTCATTCGATCATTCCGCAGTTCTCGAGGGTTCACTACCTGTCATGATAAATATTACATTCCATTATGATGCTAAATTAAACAATATTTTTTAGACGTAATCTTCTCTAATAGCCTATATTCTGTTTTTTTGTGGTATAGGGTAGAATTTCAGTATATTTTCTTATCATTTTCATTTCATGTACTCTCGAAATTCATCCTCTCCACCTAACATCTACTCTTTCTCTAAATGGAATTGTATCTGATACCTCCCTTTTACTGGATAAACTGGATTAAAATTGGAGATGTGTTTGGGTCTTGAATATATTATAATAGACTATCCAAATTAAATGAGAATAATTCTCACTGTGCTTCAATTATCAGGGCCTAGAGCATGAGATGATGCAAAGAACAACATTATTATTTTTACCTGTAAACTGTAAATGGGTCGTTTCTACGATATCTTTCTTTCAACTTCATCTTATTTTTGCTTTTGGCATCCAAAATTTTACTTCATCGAAAAATGGCATAAAGTTAAGGAAAAAAATATGAAAAAATTTGAAGATAATATCATTTCGAATTGAAAGCTCACATGAGTTCAAAACATCAAATTAATTAAGGCTTATTGGCTTATTGCTGCCCATGAAAGAGGAACAAACGAGAGTTCACACATCAAATTGGACAACCGAATTACTAGAAATCGTTGGTTGAAGTATTCGTCCCACAGTCTCGCACTATTGGAAATCTAGAAACTTTCACTTGTGTTTTCCTGACTATTTAAAAGTCCAATCAATGACCAGGATTTACCGTTGGATTCTTTATGAAAAGAGTTTTCTATACATATAAATTTCACAAATATCTAACGATTAGGTCTCTAGTGATATTCAAAAACAATTCACTACATAATTCTTTAATTTTTCGAAACTCTAATAAAGTTTTGACAAAGTTTGAGGTATTATATGATGAAATTAAACATATCTTTGGGTAGATCTCGACAGCTTCGTAGATCGAGTCGAGAGCTTCAACATGATATATGATTGCTAAAATTCACTAATAGTAGACAAACGACGAACGGCGGCTAATGGTGTGTGTGTGTGTGTGGTGTGTGAGAGATAGGGGTTGTGTGTGTTGGTGTGTGAGAGAGGATATGGTCGTGAATGGGTGGGGTGGGGCCATGGGTGTATGAGGATTGTGAGTAATGTCCATAATTCCCTTAATGAATGTAAAAAAATTGTTTGTTTTCTAATCGTTGGATCATTCGATCTGATGGCTACGCTTTATTCTTATTTTGAGCACTATTCTCACCAAAGCGCAACCCTATATATATAACCTAGTTTAATAACAAAATCACTCAGGATATAATTTAATAAGTCATACCAGACAAAAAGTACACTACAAACATAAATTTCAAATTGCAATAAAAGTTTTGCAAACACTGATGCATGTTGAAATAAAATTGCATCGAATAGGAATACTGAGAATATAAAATCTGCTCTCAAACACACTGAAATCAACAATCTTGTCTCTAGAGAAGATAGTGTAGGAGAAAATAAAAAAGCAGTGGTTGGTAAAAAGAAAAACACAGTACTCCTAGAAATATTCGAGAAGTTCCCAAAGCTAAATTTACTGCTTTCACGAGCTCAGCTGCCTCAAGTTGTACTTGGCCAATTCTTTGTACTTCTCCACTACTCCAATCAAGCACACAGTCTGAAGAAAAAAGTGTACGCATCATTTAATATACAATAAACAAGAGATAAAGTTACATTAGACTCAAGCGTGCGGTTATGATGAATTTCCCAGATTAGCCAGCTCCATCACTTTGGGTGTGAATATGATTATTTTTAAGAACGAGGAACTTTTGTGTTACGGAATTTGAATCTTTTTTTTTATTTTTTTTTTCCATCAATCAACAATTTAAAATAAAAAAGAAATAGTTAGGGGAAAAAAGTGGGGGCAGTGCATATAGATGAGAAAATCTGAGAGGCATGCCAAGGATGGTTGGACATATTGATATGACGCCTTTATATGGTGTAGAGTATGTAAGGAAAGGAATCACTCATACACGTTGAACAATGCAAGATGTCCAAAGAATTGAAATTAAAAATAAACTAACAAAGCCATGTTATATCTATACGTAAAAGAAGATACGACATCTCGACTGGAAATGGTGTCATGATATAAACCAACATAGCCTAACCACACCAAGAGGCAAGGGCTTTTCTTGTAGCTATTGAGAATTAATAAAAAAAAATATTTCCTCTTACCTTGACTACTTGGACCATTATGTAAAAATCAGGATTAGACAGATCAACTTTATGCAGAGATGGAACGGTCTTGGCAACAGTGTCAATAATTTTGGCCCGATCAACACCAGTATTTGCGCGAGCATCATACAACACTGCAAACTGAGATGAATAATGATCAACAGTGATATTTATTATTATTATCATTATTATTATTATTAATTTATTATTATTATTATCTCACTTGGTTAATTTTATTACAGCAAGGCATGCGGCTAATGCACCAACAATCTACTAATATAATTTTCTTTTTTTGCATTTATGAATGTCAACTTTCATAATTTAATCAGAATTTTAACTGTTGAAGGATGTTTGGTTTGGATCTTTATTTTTTCTAATAGTTCTGAATTTTGCACACAGAGTACTCTTACAATACAACTTTAATTCACGAAAACAATATTCACTAGCTCAAGTTTGAGCTGCTAATTTTCAAACACTGCCAACTTCAGATTTTTGAAAATCTTTCCCTCTTGCTTCAAAAAATCACCACCTCCAAAAGCAAAGCTTTTGCAGAAACTCACTAAAGAGAAGTAGGCAATTATTTGCAATAAATAATGCCTAAGATTTTCCCTGGCTAAGTTCATTCACAGAGATAGAACCCTCTCAATCAATTGTGGTGGTTATTCTTTTGATTGCTGAACGAAACAAAATTAATGCTCAAAATTTAACAGTCTTACCTTACGCGGGGCCTCAGTTTCGACTGGAAAATGCTTCTCAATCAGAGGCTTTATGGCTCGTTTGATTTCCTCCTCCGACGTGTAGCATGATACTTCAACTGGAAGCACTCTCAACAGAAACCTGTTTTTATGACAGAATTTATGACACATTATATAGAGTGTTGACACTATACTTCGGGAGAAAAATAATTGGGTTCAAAGAAGAAGACATGAAAGCAGAAGAACCTGGATATGTGTTTCTTGGTTGAAGCAAGAGAAGTCATCATATGTTGGACAATTTCCTTTGGGCTTGGATCTCTCTCTCTCTTGTGCATTTGAATAAAGACAACACCATTACATCCTGTGTCGAGCTTACTAAAACGCCTCTGCTTAAACAAAGCCCATGAATCTATTATATTAGCCCATGTAATATGCCTGACCATTAAGGGAGAATATAACAGTACAAGGCTTAAGAGTCAAAGCACATTAAAGACTTATTTTGAATTATAGCTTTCGTTTAACAAACTGTTAAAAGAAATAAGTGTTCTATGAATGCACTATGCAAAAAGTTGAACAGTATAGTCATAAATCAGAAAATAATACACCAACTGTACCAATATCAAGACTTTGGGATTTGCAGTTAAATAACACCAGAGGTCCATCCTTTTATACTCGAAAATATTCTAGCTTTATCATTGAAAAATACAATATACCCCTTAAGTTGCTAACTGCAGTCATTATTAACCAATTGAAATAAACGCTGAAACCCATTTTTTGTTGTGTTTTAATTAACACAACAGAAGTCCACATAAATATGTGTATAAATGAAATAACAAACAAGACTCGATCGACAAAAAAAAAAAGCATAAGTTCGGCCAAAGAAGAAAACAAACACAACATTCACATTCAAACTCACCTTGCTCTTATCTCCTAATTCGGCTAGCTCAGCCTCAATTAGCCTATCAACAGATTTATCTTCAACACACTGTCTCTTTACAGGTGGTTCCACAGCTTCTATTTCTGTTTTTTCACGAACATCAGCTACTTTCTCTTTCTCTTCCTGTGCTGTTTTCTCAAGGGACACATCATCTTTAATTTCAGCCCCATTCTTTTCATTTCCATCGCCACTTGACATAACAATATTTTTGTTATCAGCCTCATCGCCCTCTGTAACTTCATCCTCATCTTTTTCATCACTGGATGAATCTGAGTACGAGAACTTTGTTATTTTGTTCACAGGCTTTCCAGATAGCTCGTCATGTCCAGCTTTTGGTTCGCTACCCTCCATAAGCTCTTCGTAAAACTGCAGAACTCAAGGATTATGTTAAGGATAAAGTCTTGTTTCACTTCATTCAAGCTCCAAAGAAAAGAAAAGAATCAAATGAATCATAAGCCTCTAAAATTTATATTCAAGGTAGAAATTACAAATCAAAGAATTAAACTTTTACCCTAGGGGGAACACATAAACAATCAAAATGAAGGCAAAATATGAGATAAATTAAGGAAAAAATTAGAGTCTACTGATAAAACTAATCATTCACGGAAAACTAAATGCGAAAAGGATTTTAATTCAGGACATTTTATTTTATCAGCAATTAATAGTGGAAGGGGACAAAGGGGCGATATTAGAAACTTCAAAATTTTAACCATTTAAACTGACCAACCAAAGAAAACAACGACATAGTTAAGGCTGTTAAATTCAGGCAACAGACGAAATCGAAAATTCCTAGAGCGCTGCTAAGCTCGGGCACGCACAGAGTCGATAACATTGATGGCTTCATGCGAAGCTTGGCGTTCTCTCCCACCATCACACGTTATGAAGAACCCCTCAACGCCAGGACGTAAGGGGTAAGATCCCTTTTTGATTGGCTTCTGGAAAAAAAATGGGAATCATTTAAAAATATTCTTGTTAGCTGACAGTTGTATGAATGAGTGGAAAAATTAACACAGCATAACGAAGCAGAGAGGTTACATTGTGAGGCAGGTAATTCTTTCTTTTCTTGTTATTTTTGTTGCAGTTGCTTGCCTTGGATTTGTTCTCGGTCGCCATTGAAGGAGTTACACGGAGAGTGAAGAGAGAAGCTTTCGAACTGTTGAGCAGTTGAGGTTTACTGTGGGGTGGGTTAATATTGGGCTTGTGTATGGTTTGATTCACTAGACATAAAGCCCAATGACCATCCTCTTTTACCCGAGAAAAAAAGGCTCTTTTACATTCGTATCGTGGCTATACATAGGGCTGCAAACGAGCTGAGCCTATTCGAGCATTGGCCTTATCGAGCATGATTGATTTTTTATAGCTGCTCGAGCTCGATTTATGAGGCTCGAGGGATAAAAAATTACAATAACTCGAGCTCAACTCGAAATCAAAATGCTCGAGCACGGCTCAAGTTTGGCTCGAAAATTTTTAAGTAAAAAAGTAAACTTACCATTAAGCACCTATGCTAATATATATATATAGAGGGTATTTTAGTAATTTAGCATGTATCTCGAGCCGCTCGACGATGCAAAATATGAGCTCAAGCTCGACTCGAGTTCGTGCTTGAGCCGCTCAAGCTTGACTCGAGTTCAGTCAAACTCAAGCTCGAGTCGAGCTTTGACTCGAGCGCTCGCGAGCCACTGGTTTCGTTTGCAGCCCTAGCTATAAATAAAAAAATGCAAGTTTACATAATTCTAAAGTTATTTACAAATCACACATGTACTAAAATAGAGAAAAATAATTAGATAATTACAAAATGCCAAAACACTGCATTAAATAAATAGTTCCCCAACTAAAATGCGTAATTTAATGGTTGCACCATAATAAAAGTGAAAACCATAATTGAAAGTATTTACCTAAAAAAATCATGACTAAAAATGCTCTCTCTCTCTCTCTCTCTTCTATATGTTGTGTGAAATTGAGTTGGCAGGAGCGGACGGCAAACTCCAGGCCATCGTAGAAGAGGTCGTCCAAGAGGTTGGTGGAGGGTCGGGGTCGAGGTAGCCTAATCAGTAGAAGTAGGACTTGAGTCGGTCCAGGTTGGCGGTATTCTCGCCTTCTTGCAGCCAATGAGTTTGGCGGATGCGGGATGAGGGAAGAAGGGATGACAGTGATGTTTGGGTAGAAATTGGCAGCAGCGGGGCAGATGTCGATGGAGAAGACGACATCGATAAGGAGAGAGAGAGAGAGAGAGAGAGAGAGAGAGAGAGAGAGATGGCCGATAAATTCCATTGGCTAAAGAATATTTTCAGTATGTATTGTGTTTATAGTCAGTATATTTTCAGCTTATGTTGCGCTTTTATTTATATAACATTTATCGAATCACAATTGTGATGTTTGGATTTTTATTTATATTTTTTAATTATTTTTATACCAACAATCTATACAACATTGACATATAAAACACTTTATAAGTACTTTTTTCAGGATGTTAATACACACATATAATATTATAATTTTTTTTTGTTCAACCAAATTTATGTTTATACTTGATTTATAATATTTAACTATGTATATAACACACACACACACACACACACACACATATATATATATATATATAAAAGCACTAATGGTCTACCGACTGTTCACGTACAGCCGACTCAAATTTAGTCTTTTCTCGACACTATAGCATAAAGCAGTAAAGTTTGATATCATTTTTTTCTAAATTGTAACCGTAAGAGTAATTGTTTCATTGTAACAAACAGAAACTCGCTACTTGATCCTTCGTTAATTTTGTTTTCATTTCCCGATTTACCGTTGAGTTGCTTGACAACTCTTAATTTCCAAAGCTACGCATTCTTTGGTGCTTGAACAATCTGTTGAATCCAAAGGCAAATAACACTTTCGCCGCCGGTCTGGAAGAGGTTTTCCGCGCGGAGGCCCAATTCGGGTCCGGTTCGGACGTGGGTCGGGTTGGGGCACTCCAGCTGCTGGAGCGGGCCCTTGTTGCGAACCGGGGCGCGGACGGCGGCTGTCCGGCGGCGGTGGTGGGAGGGGTGGTGGGGTGCCTGCGGGNCATCGGGGAGGGGGAGGGAGCACGCGATGAGCGTGCTGGCGGTGGTCTACGGCGGGCGGGGAAGAGGAGAGGCGGCGGTGGCTCCGGCGGAGGAGGTAGCGCGTGCGGTGGCGCTGGCGCTGCAGGGGGAGTGCAGCGCGAGGGGGAGGCGAAAAGGTGCCCAGCTGCTAAGGATACTTGAGGGAAATGGACGGCCGGAGATGGGGGAGGACGGCAGATGATCCGACGGCCTAGATTTCGTAGTGTTATTTTTATTTTTTAATTTGCTGATCAAAGTTTGTCAGATGAAATAATGATTTGACTGTGGTGCTCCTGTGTAATATCTGAAAACAATAACGTGAATAAATGTGCGGTTGTTCCCTTTTCTTTTTTTTCCTCTTTTCATTTTTGTAGAAAAGTAATTTTAGTACATGATTTTGTATATTGCAATCTGAATCACTCCAATAATTCTCCCCTTTTTCTCAAGACTTCATTTGATTATTTTTATTTTATATCACAATTTTTGCAAAATTAAATAAATACTTTTGTTTATTTTCATTCTCACAATATAACTCATTTTGAAAGAACACGTATATGTCATTAACCTGACTAATATTACAAATTTTTGTGTCACTTCACTAATAATGTAAATTTCTATTTAGGTCAATGCTTTTTATAGTACGACATGTCCATTTGAAAATATACGTATCTACTAAAAATACATAATTGTTTGTCGTTAGATCTGCATAACACAAACAGATATATGCACAAACAAATGATTAATAGACTTATTCGTTAATTTTTATTTAATAATCCATAATCTTTTCCTTGCCTAACTCAAATCAAAGTCAAAATTCACATCTACAAACACTTCAAAACATTTTTTTTCCGGCCCCAAATTTAACCACTCTTGTAATGACTAAAACAATACAACTAATTAATCTCACACAACGTATCCAAAATACATATCTAATCAATCTTTATTCTACACACACAATCACACACACATTTAACCTTTCCTTTAGTCCGTTGATGAAGAAGAATATCTACAAACCCGAGCTTCACCATAAACAAGCCCACGCCTGCAAAAATACCCATCCTTAGGGCTACAATGCCTATCCTCGGAGCAAACACACCCACCTTCCAAAGCACACCCATCACCACTCTCCAAAAAACCGTTTTCCCCGAACAATATCTCGTCCGACCACCCGCCCGAGAACACATTTTCCGGGTCGAGCATTTTCTTAGCCTTCAAAAACTTCCCGAAGCCCGCGTACTTTCTCCTCACATCAATAAATGCGACGTTCCTATTCTTGGCCCAATGCGGCTTGGCCCCATACTTGAAAAACGCCATTTGCTCGATTTCTTCGTAAACGTCTTGATTCAACCTCGGGGTCGACTTTGTGTCGGCCATGAAGTAGTTGAAATCGACCGCAACCGAGTCCTCGTCTTGCCCTAAGTATGCCGTGGATTTCTTCACGAAGCGTATCAATAAACCATTGTACATGTCGAGGCCGCAAAAGTTGTCGAGATTTAGGTCGCGCAGTTTTCTCACGCCGCGTATGAAGTTGGCGAATTTCGAAGGTTGGAATATGGCGGTCGACTCGAAGAAGAATAGGCCATTGATTCTCGGGTCCCAAGAACACGCGGCGGACTTGATTGTCTCGGGAGAGTATAGGCACGAGCCCAAGGTTTGCATTTGGGCTTGGTGACCGATGACCGGGTAGCCGTTGAAGATTAGTTTGTTGTTTTTTAGGCCGTTGGCCGTCAGTTTCTTGTACGTTTGTACGCGAGGAAGGAGGTCGCGAGTAGGCATTTGGCCTTCGCATCTCGGGTTTCCTCCGCTGCTTTTTCTGCATCGATTATCGGAGAGAAAGAAAAGGTTTTTCAACATGATATATACAAGCTACTTTAAGATTCATATATTTAGCACCATATGTTAGTTCAACTTGATTCTTCTACACCCATACATGAAGTTTAGGAAGTCTTAAACAAAGTCATAATCATGGCATGTTAGATAAATAGTGAGAGCAATGTATTTACTATTTAGTACACTTGTAAAGAAAATCATGTAACTATAAACATTTACCCGAAGCTCGAATTGTTTGGGTTGCAATGGTGGGATTTGATTGAAATCCTATAAAATCATTGACTCCATCTCCGGACGCATTCAAAGGAAGACGATTGTCGTATCTGTAAATTGCGATACGTCTTGACGGGTACCATTGGATGTCGCCAAACTCGTGTTTCTTGGCGTGCTCCATGAACTCGCCCTCAATACCATCATCGTTCGTGAAGTTGTACGTGATGCTTCTTTTAAACCCGCGTTCTAACGCGAATGTCACCTAGAAAAAAAATCATAATTTTATCGAATTTTATTGAGAACAAAAAAAAAAAAAGAGGTGTAAATTTTGACAATTTAATTTGATGGTTGATTAAGAATATAAGAAAGGTCTTTGCACTAGGGTTCCTTTATGATGATTAGTTTTATCCTAACAAAAATTATAGGTTTATGATTTGAGGACAAAATAAACAATAAAAAAGTAAATCATTAATTTATTTGAGAAACTGAAATATTTACTGTTAATTCAACTTTATGCAGAGATGGAACGACTCGTGTTTGGACTCGTTTCATTTTCATTTCTTTTGTGAAGGTGGGACGAGGAAAGTTGTGCTTGTGCATTCTGAGAATTAGCTGCAAGCTTGGTCTAGTAGGGCGTTTCGCTGCTGGCCATTTCAGGGATTTCTCATTGAAGGTTAAATACCCTACTGGTATTATGTTGATAACTAGTGCAGCGGTGCCTTTAGTTTTATAAAGTTGATTTTGTTTTTTTAATATCTGTAGGAGCAAGGAGCAAGAGGCAGGTGCCTCTGCACAGCTCCTGAGCCAGATCTGTTCGAAGAGCTTGGTGTTTGGTGTTGAAGTGGGTAATCTTGAAACGGATCCAAGAGAACAAATCACTCTTGGCTGAGATGGAGGGTGAGGCTATGTCTCAAGAAGATCAGCGAGCCTGTGCGAATTGGAGGAGGAAAACGTGGCCTCCTTAATTGAGGAAAAGAAGGAAACTGAAACTACCATCGTTGAACTAAATTGAGGAAAACGTGGCTCCTCCTTTAGTTCAACGATGGTGGTTTCAGTTTCCTTCTTTTCCTCAATTAAGGAGGCCACGTTTTCCTCCGCCAATTCGGCACAGGGCTCGCTGATCTTCTTCAGACATAGCCTCACCCTTCATCTCAGCCAAGAGTGATTTGTTCTCTTGGATCTTCGTTTCAAGATTACCCACTTCAACACCAAGTTCTTCGAACGGATCTGGCTCAGGAGCCGTACAAAGGCACCTTTGCTCCTACAGATATTAAAAAAACAAAATCAACTTTATAAAACTAAAGGCACCGCAGCACTAATTATCAACATAATACTAGTAGGGTATTTAACCTTCAATGAGAAATCCCTGAAATGGCTGGCAGCGAAACGCCATACCAGACCAAGCTTGCAGCTGATTTTCAGAATGCACAAGCACAACTTCCCTCGTCCCACCTTCACAAAAGAAATGAAAATGAAACGAGTCCAAACACGAAAATACTATTATAATGACTTATTAGATGCCATTATCTTCCTCGAATCCCGAACCCTCGAATCCAGCCCCAGGATCCGCTTCGTCGACATCTTGCGTGCCGAGCCCCCGTCGGGCCCTTATCATCCTTCCAAATTCATCGAGAGCCACAAGGATCACGTCCAAAACGAGGCCGCCAAATTGTTCGGGGGCCCGGGCCCGAACACCCGGCTCGCGGGATTCGTGGTGGACATTTTCTGCACGAGCATGGCCGACGTGGCATGATTGGACAGATCAACTTTATGTAGAGATGGAACGGTCTTCGCAACAGTGTCAATAATTTTGGCTCGATCGACACCAGTATTTGCGCTAGCATCACACAACAATCACACAACAGTGCAAACTGAGATGAATAATGATCAAGAGTGATATTTATTATTATTATTATCTCACTTGGTTAATTTTATTACAAGAAGGCATGCGGCTAATGCACCAACAATCTACTAATATAATTTTCTTTTTTTGCATTTATGAATGTCAACTTTCATGATTTAATCAGAATTTTAACTGTCGAAGGATGTTTGGTTTTGGATCTTTATTTTGTCTAATAGTTCTGAATTTTGCACAGAGTAATCTTACAATACAACTTTAATTCATGAAAACAATATTCACTAGTTCAACTTTGAGCTGCTAATTTTCAACCACTGCCAACTTCATATTTTTTAAAATCTTTCCATCTTGCTTCAAAAAATCACCACCTCGCAAAAGCAAAGCTTTTGCAGAAACTCACTAAGAGAAGTAGGCAATTATTTGCAATAAATAATCCCTAAGATTTTCCCTGGCTAAGTTCATTCACAGAGATAGAACCCTCTCAATCAAAACTTACAATCCTGGTGGTTACTCTTTTGATTGCTGAATGAAACAAAATTAATGCTCAAAATTTAACAGTCTTACCTTACGCGGGGCCTCAGTTTCGACTGGAAAATGCTTCTCAATCAGAGGCTGTATGGCCCGCTTGATTTCCTCCTCTGATGTGTATCATGATACTTCAACTGGAAGCACTCTCAACGAAATCTGTTTTTATGACAGAATTTAAGACACATTATTAGACTGTTGACACTACACTTCGGGAGAAAAAAAAATTGGGTTCAAAGAAGAAGAAATGAAAGCAGAAGAACCTGGATATGTGTTTCTTGGTTGAAGCAAGAGAAGTCATCATGTTGGACAATGTCCTTTGGGCTTGGATCTCTCTCTCTCTTGTGCATTTGAATAAAGACAACACCATTACATCCTGTGTCGAGCTTAGTAAAACGCCTCTGCTTAAACAATGCCCATGAATATATTAGCCCATGTAATAAGCCTGACCACTAGGGGAGAATATAACAGTATCAAAGCACATTAAAGACTTATTTTGGATTATACCTTTCGTTTAACAAACTGTTAAAAGAAATAAGTGTTTTATGAATGCACTATGCAAAAAGTTCAACAGTATCGTCATAAATCAGAAAATAACACACCAACTGTACCAATATCAAGACTTGGGATGTGCAGTTAAATAACACCAGAGGTCCATCCTGTAATACTCGAAAATATTCTAGCTTTATCATTGAAAAATACAATATAACCCCTTAAGGTGCTACCTGCAGTCATTATTAACCAATTGAAATAAACGCTGAAGCCCATTTTTTTTTGTTGCATTGTAATTAACCCAACAGTAGTCCACTTAAGTTATGTGTATAAATGAAATACCAAACAAGACTCGATCGACAAAATTTTTTTAAAAAAGCATAAGTTTGGCCAAAGAAGAAAACAAATACAACATTCACATTCAAACTCACCTTGCTCTTATCTCCCAATTCGGCTAGCTCAGCCTCAATTAGCCTATCAACAGATTTATCTTCTACACATTGGCTCTTTACAGGTGGTTCTTCAGCTTCCATTTCTGTTTTTTCACGAACATCAGCTAGTTTCTCTTTCTCTTCCTGTGCTGTTTTCTCAAGTGACACATCATCTTTAATTTCAGCCCCACTCTTTTCAGTTCCATAGCCACTTGACGTAACAATATTTTTGTTATCAGCCTCATCACCCTCTGTAATTTCATCCTCCTCTTTTTCACTACTGGATGAATCTGAGTACGAAAACTTTGTTATTTTGTTCACAGGCTTTCCAGATAGCCCCTCATGTCCAGCTTTCGGCTCTGTACCCTCCATAAGCTCTTTGTAAAACTGCAGAACTCAAGGATTATGTTAAGGATAAAGTCTTGTTTCACTTCATTCAAGATCCAAAGCAAAGAAAAGAATCAACTGAAACATAACCCTCTAAAATTGATATTCAAAGTAGAAATTACAAATCAAAGCATTAAGCTTTTACCCTAAAATTTATATTCAAAGTAGAAATTACAAATCAAAGCATTAAGCTTTTACCCTAAAATTTATATTCAAAGTAGAAATTACAAATCAAAGCATTAAGCTTTTACCCTAGGGGAACATATAAACAATCAAAATGTAGGCAAAATATGAGATAAATTAAGGAAAAAATTAGAGTCTACTGATAAAACTAATCAATCACGGAGAACTAAATATGAAAAGGATTTTAATTCAGGACATTTTATTTTATCAGCTGTTAATAGTGGAAGGGGACGAAGGGGCGATATAGAAACTTCAAAATTTTAACCATTTAAACTGACCAACCCAATAAAACAACGACATAGTTAAGTCTGATAAATTCAGGCAACAGATGAAATTGAAATTCCTAGAAAACTGCTAAGCTCGGGCACGCACAGAGTCGATAACATTGATGGCTTCATGCGAAGCTTGGCGTTCTCTCCCACCATCACACGTTATAAAGAACCCCTCAACGCCAGGACGTAAGGGGTAAGATCCCTTTTCGATTGGCTTCTGCATTTAAAAATATTCTTGTCAGTTGACATTGTATGACTGAGTGGAAAAATCAACACAACATAACGAAGCAGGGAGGTTACATTGTAAGGCAGGTAATTCTTTCTTTTCTTGTTATTTTTGTTGCAGTTGCTTGCCTCGGATTTGTTCTCGGTCGCCATTGAAGAAGTTACAGGGAGAGTGAAGAGAGAAGGTTCCGAACTGTTGAGCAGTTGAGGTTTTCTGTGGGGTGGGTTAATATTGGGCTGTGTATGGTTTGATTCACTAGACATAAAGCCCAATGACCATCCTCTTTTATTGGAGAAAAAAATGCTCTTTTACATTTGTATTCGGGCTAACCCTAGCGAGCTTCGGGCTAAACGATCCGAGCTTAAAAAGTCCAAATTTAAACAGGCTATCAAAAAAAGGACCTAATTCTAAACCTAGCGGGCTATGGTAATAATAATAATAACAATAATAATAATAATAATAATAATAATAATAATAATAATAATAATAATAAATTACACACCTAGTTAACGATTTTTTTCAACGGCTATTTAGTATTTACCACTATATATATATAACTACACTTCATATATGAACACGCATTACAAACTCTTAAATAACATATAGTTTCTCAATAGAAAAAAAAATGTTGGCACTATTACTTATAACTACCATTTGACTAGTTATTTGTAAGCTTCGGGAATTTTCACAATATAGCATAATGTTGAATTTAAATTTTATCACTATATTCTATGTATTAGGTATTTGTCTCATTTGTTTTTTATTAGCCGTTCTAATTGGCTTAAATATTTTGCTGTGAAATAGAATAAAACTTGTTAGTACTTATCTATCAAAATCTATCTATATCTATAGTAATATAAAGAGGTTGTTGGAAAAATACTTTTATAGTAAGTTTGACTAAAAGATAAATGGTTTGACTTACTATTAGTGGAAATTTCGAAAAAAACACATGTACCAAAAAAATTGAGATTTTTATGGTAACAAATTTGGAGATTTTTATGGTAACAAATTTAATTGAGATATCCCCATAAAAATTGGAGATTTTTATGTTAACAAATTTAGAGATTCCTATTCCAAAATTTAATTCATTTTAAATATTAATCCATAGGAATCTACTTTTATTGGTAACAAATTTGAAGATTGTTATGCCAAAAAATTGAGATTTTGAATTGAGATATTCCAACAATTACGGATTTTTTCCATTCAAATTAATGTTGTAAATCAAACAAAAAATTATTCCAAAAATAATGGATGTTATACCAATTATTGATAAACTCCAATCCCATAGGAGATTTCTATAGGATTCTTATGTTAACAAATTTGAGATTCTTATGACAAAAAATTGAGATTTTGAATTGAGATATCCTAACAATTTCGGATTTATTCCCCTTCAAATTCATGTTGTAAATCAAACAAAAAATTATTCCTTGAATAATGGATGCTATACTAAATATTGATAAATTCCAATCCATAGGATATTTTTATGGGTATCTTATGGTAACAAATTGAAGATTCTTATGGTAACAAATTTGGAATTCTTATACCAAAATCTAATTCATTTTAAATATTAATCCCACAGGAATCTATTTTTATTGGTAACAAATTTGAAGATTATTATGCCAAAAAATTGAGATTTTGAATTGAGATATCTCAACAATTACGGATTTTTTTTCCATTCAAATTAATGTTGTAAATCAAACAAAAAATTATTCCGAGATAATAGAATGTATACTAAATTAATATCACTGGGCCCACACGTTAATATGATATTAATTAGATAGATAATTTACGTAAATTTTTCCTAACAAAATACGTTCCAATATTGTTAACCAATTTAATGGGATTTTGTTGACTAATTTGATAGGATTTTGGTAACCACGAGATTTTGTTAGCTTTTCATGGAAACACGTATCTTCATTATTGATAGGGTTTCATAAGATTTTGTTTCCAATTTTTTTTGTTTTTTTTTTCTTCTCTCGAAAATTTGATAAGGTTTGATAAGATTTTTGTTTCTTTTTTTTTTTCTCTCTCTCGAAAATTTGAGTTGTGGATTTGAAAAAAAATAAATAAATAAAATAAATATATCATATTGATAAAGTTTTAGTGTGGGCATAAAAATTAATTTTTATATGATTGAACTTTGTTTCATATAAACCTAAGAGAATCAGACGTCTGAAAAAATAAAATATTAATAGTAAATAATCATACCATATTTGTAAGGTTTGATTTGGAATATTGAGGCATAAAAATCAATTATGATTTGATCACTTTTGTTTTATAGAAGTTATCTTATAAAATTTTACACGTTTCAACAAATTAAAGATTATAATTTCGTAAATTAAAGTTTTGGATTTGCCCAAGTAAATAGGGAAATATCAAAATAAAAATATTATTTTTCAATTTATTCAAAAAGTCTTACCAAATAAAGAGGTTGTTGGAAAAATACATTAATAGAAAGTTTGACCAAATAAATATAATGTTTGACTTACTATTAATGGAAAATTTGAAAAAACACATGTAAATCTATAGAAACAAAATTTGAATCCTATTTTTTCGGTAACAAATTTGGAGATTCTTATGGCAAAATTTGAATCCCTTTTTTTCGTATCATATTTTATTCTTTTACCAAAATTTAAATCATATCTTTTTTGGTAACAAACTTAGAGATTCTTATGCAAAAAATGTGCCAATCTATATATATATAATAAGAATTACCATTTACCAAAAATAGTAGCAAAAAAATAGGTCAGAATTTAATGCAGCCCATAAATAGTAAGTTTTATTATTTTTCTTTAAAAAATCATACAACATTAAATGCTACCTTAAATTTCGAGCTTTAGTTTATTTTATTATTTAAAATATCTGGCTAAAATCTAATAAATGTGCATTTTTTTTATTTTTATTTTTTTTAGAAACAACGAACAATATTAAAATCTTAGTCTCTATATTTATGAAATCTCAATTCAAAATATAACAAAAGTTTTAAAATCTCGGTTTTTATATTTGTGCCTTTCAAAAAAAATATTGAACATTACAAATATTATTTAAATTGCATAATCAATCAACTAATCTTAATTTTTTAAAAATTATTATATTTATTTTTTATTAATATGCATAAAGTGAAAATAATTAATCTTTGGGTCTTTCCTCTCCTTAAAGTCAAGCTCGACGCGATAGGTTATAACATATGCTCGACTAAAAGGACAGACAATTTTTATTAATATGCATAAAGTAAAAATAAATTGTTCATCTTTAGATATATAATTTATAATCTCAATATACTATCATTTGGTGTAGACATTTATTATATGAATCATAAAATATTTTCATTTCATAAAATTAAATATATTTAAAATAAATAAGAAAATTTCTTTGGATCATTCGGGTGATTGAATTAGAGTACAACCCAAGTTGATTGAATAACTTTTATGTGATATTTGAAATAGTAAAAAAACTTGATACAACTTGGTTGTCCCAGATGACTAAGTTATATATCGGTTTGACCAGAGCAAATCAATTATCAAACCTAAATATTAATTTTAATATTGAAAATACTTTATTACGTGAATGTGATGTAGTCCAAACTTCAAATAATCATATTAACAATATTTTTATAACATCATTTTTAATGATTTATGATTATTTATATATAATTTTATTAATATTTATGTGAATAAAATAATAATTTATTATAATTTTTATTAATGTACAATAAATATAAGGTTTCAGAACCGGACCATCATCGAAACGATCAAGTTATTTTATTAAATCATTTGTGATTTGTTCAAATTTGAATTTTATAAACATTTTAATATATATAGTACTTTTTGTAATAAATTTAAATAAAAGGTGTTACTTAAATCTAAAATTTATAAATTCAAATGTTTAAACTAATTAATAAATAATTTATAAATCTCCATTTTATTTAAATATGTAATTTTATTAAAATAATTTCAAATATAACTAAATTTATTTAGAAAATTGTATCGATCCTACCAGTCCAACCGATTGATGTTGACGGATTCGATAGCAAATATTTTATTTAAGCAACTAGACTGGTTATAAACTGGTCTTCGGTCCATTCGATCAGACTGTGTCTAATCCGGTTTAATTTAAAAATAATGGATAAATCATGATTATTGTCATTTATATATTAATTTATAATACAATCGTAATATTTCTTCCTCGTGCATCGCACGGGCCTTACACTAGTTATTTATGGAAACAATTCTAAATACAAATCAATTTAAAAATCGTGCAAATTGGATACAATTTACGAAACAAATAGTTGTATAATTTCTAACCAATTCTTCCAATCTTAGTGAATAATTTTTTCTTTCAAAAAAAGTGTGTAAATTGGTTAAAACCACGTACAATTTTTATTTAAAAACAAAACTGATATTTGGACGGGATGTACATTCAAAATTATGCCCACATTTTTTGGTAACAAAAGCGGTTCATCTTTTAAAATAATTAATTGCACGCCATATTTAGAAAGTTTTAGATATTTTAAATCATAAAATAGGGTAGCATTAAATGCCCCTAAAATTATGGGTTTTGTTAAATTCATTTTTGAAAATTTCGACAGATATTAAAGTGAATATGAAATTCAAAATCTCTTCTCATTTTATTTTTAATAAAATCTGCATCCAAATTTACATGTGGTTTTGAAGTAAAAATTTGAAATTCAAAATCTCTTCTCATTTTAGTTACAAAAAATCGAATTGCATTCAACTCTTGGACCAATTTAAAAATTATTCCTTAAATGAAGGAATTTATAGATAATTGTTATTTCTACTCAATCAAATGATTATTTTCAATATAAAAAGAGACAGATTACAAATTAGTGAATCATATATTACCTAATTTAATATCTTAACATTAAGGAATAAATTCATAGTATTATGTAAATCCGTATCTCATATTATTATAGCATTAAGAATATATTATAGTTATATTATCAAATCTTTTAAAGATATTAAATCCATATTGTAAAAAAAATAATTCATATAATTTTATAACAATTCAACTACACTATTTAACAATATTCTTTTTTATTATATAATAAAATAATAATTAAATATTATATAATGAACAACAATAAGTAAAACTGTTACTTTCTCTTATATCAAGGGATAAATTTATATGCTAAAATTAAATTTTTATTAGTATAAATGTTTTAATGAGATAATATATTAATTATAAGCTAGCCTTAACATGCTCATATTATATGTTCTTGCTAAAAAAACAACGCAAGTTAAAAGATGTGGAAGAAAAAACTTATAATAATACTATTGTTTTTTAGACTTAACGTTGATTAAAAGAGGTAGAAAATAGATAATAACCCTATTATTTTTTAGACTTAAATGAACAAAAGTGTGAAAATAACTCATTTAATATCCCAGTCCCATGCATCGCACGGGGTACGTACTAGTAATAATAATACATTATAACTCATAATTACATGTGAAGTAGAATAGCAAAAATTGTAATATACAAGGAACCATGAGACATATTCTTTACTTTTTTAAAAACATATACACCACCCAACCCAATTAAACGGGCTAGCCTAACGATTTTCGGGCTAGCCCTAACGGGCTTCGGGCTAAACGGTCCGGGCCTAAAAAGCCCGAATTTAAATGGGCTGCCAATAAAAAACCCTAACCCTGTTTTTTTCTGGGCTAAACGGGCCGACCCGTCGAGCCAAGGACCATTTAACATCTATAGCTATACATAGGGATGCAAACGAGCTGAGTCAATTCGAGCGCTGGCCTTATCGAGCAGGATTGATTTTTTTTAGTTTCTCGAGCTCGATTTATGAGGCTCGAGCGATAAAAAATTACAATAGCTTGAGCTCAACTCGAAACCAAAATGCTCGAGCTCGGCTCGAGTTTGACTTGAAAATTTTTAAGTAGAAAAGTAAACTTACCATTAAGCACCTATGCTAATATATATATAAAGGGTTTTTAGTAATTTAACATATATCTTGAGTCGCTCGACAATGCAAAATATGAGCTCGAGCTCGAGTCGAGTTCGTGCTTGAGCCGCTCAAGCTTGACTCGAAATCAGTCAAACTCAAGCTCGAGTCAAGCTTTGACTCGAGCGCTCACAAGTTGCTCGGTTCGTTTGCAGCCCTAGCTATACATAAAAAAAAATGCAAGTTTACATAATTCTAAAGTTATTTACAAATCACACATGTACTAAAATAGAGAAAAATAATTAGATAATTGCGAAATGCAAAAACACTGCATTAAATAAATAGTTTCCCAACTAAAATGCGTAATTTAATGTTGCACCATGATAAAAGTGAATACCATAATTGAAGGGATTTACCTACAAAAATCATCACTAAAAATGCTCTCTCTCTCTCTCTCTCTCTCTCTTCTATATGTTGTGTGAAATTGGGTTGGCAGGAGCGGACGGCGGACTCCAGGCCATCGTAGAAGAGGTCGTCCAAGAGGTTGGTGGAGGGTCGGGGTCGGGGTCGATGTCGTCCAAAGGATGACAGTGATGTTTTGGTAGAAATTGGCAGCAGCGGGGCAGATGTCGATGGAGAAGACGACATCGATAAGGAGAGAGAGAGAGAGAGATGGCCGATAAATTCCACTGGCTAAATAATATTTTCAGTATATGTTGTGTTTATAGTCAGTATATTTTCAGCTTATGTTGCGTTTTTATTTACATAACGTTTATCCAATCACAATTGTGATGTTTTGATTTTATTTATATTTTTTAATTATTTTTATACCAACAATCTATACAACATTGACATATAAAACACTTTATAAGCAATTTTTTCAGGTTGTTAATATACACACACACACATATAATATTATAATTTTTTTTTTTTGCTCAACCAAATTTTTGTTTATACTTGGTTTATAACATTTAACTATGTATATAACACACACACACACACACATATATATATATATACACACACACACTAGTGGTCTATGCACGCACAGCCGACTCAAATTTAGTCTTTAGTCGACACTGTAGCGTAAAGCAGTAAAGTTTGATATCATTTTTTTCTAAATTGTAACCGTAACAGTAATTGTTTCATGTGTAACAAACAGAAACTCGCTAATTGATCGTTCGTTAATTTTGTCTTCATTTCCCGATTGACCATTGAGTTGCTTGTGACAACTCTTCATTCCAAAGCTACGCATTCTTTGGTGCTTGAACAATCTGTTGAATCCAAAGGCAAATAAAAGATTCATTAGACGAATGATGAAAATGCCTTGAAGGTTCGTGGAAAAATTCAATAACTGAACATTTACAACTATTTTTAACACGAACAAATGGGTGCAGACAATTCTTATTCTTTTCAGCTTGGCACTTTTGCAATGCTAGCGAAAGAATTAATTTAGCGAACACGGAGAAACTTGTCTTTTAGTTCATGGTCCCATTGTACCGTACTACCGTCTGTGGAACTCAACCGACATTCATCCTAAGCACTATAGACAATTTTATTCACTGAATATGATGACTCTTGTTGTGTGGCTCAGCTCAAATGACATTTTTTCAACTGAAAATTTGTTTAAATATTTGGATAGATTAAAATGGAGATCATACGATGTAAGTAACGGCAATGTGATAAATCAAGAGCTTGTTAGGATAATTTTTTTTATCTTAAAATAGTTAAAAGATTGCGAGTTATCATTTAAAATGACTAATAATCTCCTAACATCAAGATCCATTTCAAACAGAATAATCTTATAACCAAAAGAGCCAAAACACCAGTACCTTTAACTCATTAGGCGACATATTGAGCATTTGAGGAGGTTCCAATTCTTTATTCATAAGGCGTCGTGCTAATACACCATTCCTCTGCAATAATTCAACAAAGTCAACATAGAATTTGAGTTACACAGACAGAAAAAAGAAGAAAAATGCATAGAGAAAAGGAGAAGAAGTTCAACAATATAGCAAAAATCATTTCTGAGCATCTGATGCAAAACAATTATTCAAATTCTGTAACCACTCATACCAAATCACCATAACCTTGTTCAACGATATTCAATAAAAAAGCTACACATGCAAGAACAAAATCCTGATGAAAAGCAACAATGGAGAAACCTTAAGGGTGAACGCTAACAGCCGCATCTTTTGATTATACTTATGAAATTCTGCAGAAAGCGTCTCATGAGCAACTGTCTCAAGAGTAACCACCACATGAGCGGCTGTATCTGGCCATTCAGATGATGCATCACTCCAAGAAAAATACAGTCAAGAAAATTCAATTTACAAAGAAAGGTAATTCAGAAAATGTTTCTGATTTCTGGGAGGGAAAAGAAAAGAAAGAATAATGGAACCTTACGTTGAGGTTTATTTTCTGAACCGTCACCGTCATTCTTGTTCCGATCTCGTTCATCTTTCAACTTACCACAAGAACTGCAACAGATTGAATTGATTGAAGTAGCTTCTGCAACCACCTGTCGCACTGTGTTTCCCCAGCCAGTGCAAGATTAGATAGGATAACAGAGTATCCCGATTCCGTACCACACGCGCTCCCAGAAGTTTCTGCTTTTATCAATTGAAATCTAGTAAGTCCTCTATCAACCCTGGTAACATTCAAAGGAGACACGTTCATCGTCCTTATAAGTCGTCTACTCTTCACTTGGTCTCCACGGTCCACAATAGCATCCTCAGGCTGAAGATCAAGAAGGTCTCCGATTTGTGCAAGATTTTTCTAACCTCGTGCTGCTTATTGTCCTTGTAATCTTTGTCGGTTAAGTTGAAGAGTCTGCTCTGTTAAGTGGCATAAAGTTTTTTCACGATGAACCCGGGATGTTGTTTGCAGCATGGAATCTACTTATTTAATAGGTATGAAGTGCACCACACACTTATGCATGACTGCTCCTGCGGCATGTAATCTGCTTATTTTGAGGTATGAAGTGCGCCACACACTTATGCATGACTGATCTCTATGGAAACTATAGAACAATTCCCTTGTGTCACTCGACTGCCAATTTCCACCGCCTTTCTTCTCTGCTTCTTCTAGATGATAGAATCACTATCCTGTCACCGTAACAACACCTTCCTGTGTTTGGGAAATATCCTATACAACAAAATAAGGACTGATTAACACTGCTTGCAAGAAAGGCTTATACTTTGATTTGTGAACTGTGCATCCAGATAACCAAATGATTCCTTACAAAAAGAAATTCTTACATCTTAGTATATGTTTTGTGCCTCTCTCATCCTCTCATGCTCCTCATCATGCTTTCTATTCCATTCTTTGAGATAATATTGAAAGAAAGTAGTGCCTATTTTTTTTTAATAAAAAACATACAATTAATGCTAAACAAGTTGTGAAGGCCAAAACAAAGAAATACAAAAATAAAGGGCAAAAAAAAAAAAATGTAAAAAAAGGTACTGAAATCAAACCGGGCCATCTAATTCCTACGAAAGTTTCTGAGACATGAGCAGCTTTGCCTACTTGTTCAAAAATCGAGTATCCAGATCGGCCGACGTGCCCTAATTCACAAATTTTAGAAAAAATAGAAAGGAAAATACATCAGCGATCTGTTGCAAATGCGAATCAACTAATACACAAAGTAACCAAAAGTTAGGAAAACGACAAATATCAATAAGGCAAATGATCGAAGAACTATATTGAAACCAAACGAAAAACATAAGAAAAATAGCTTTTGACCAACAACTGCAATGGTTATTCAAGTTTGCGGCAATAAATAAGTACACCCCCTCCCGTTCCACATCCACCCCATTGAAGTAAAGAACGAAAATGAAAAAAAAGGTATATTTACTGGTGGGAAAATATTCTATGTTCACTGGGAATCACAAGCCAACAATCACATAATATATTTCATCAATCGGAAAATTTAATAGTTTTACCTAAAAACAAGCGCAAAATCTTTCTGTTACAATTCCAAATTTAGTTTCACAACAAAATATACCACAAAAAAAGATCTAACTTAACTAGGCTATGTTTGGTAGACAGATAAGCTAGCTTATAACTTATTTGGTTAGCTTATAAGCTCCATGTTTTCAAATTAGCTCCGTTTGGTAGGACGAGCTTTCTTAAAAAGCTCAAGCTTATTTGATAAGCTTCTTTGGGTAGCTTTTCAAATAAACTCGTTGAAATTTTTATTTCAACTAGCTTAGCTAATTTTACCAAACACTTTTATCATATAAGCTAGCTTTTCAGCTATAAGTCATAAGCTATAAGCTATAAGCTCGAAAATTATTGATAAGCTATAAGCTAGTTTATCAGCTTGTTTTACCAAACATAGCCTAGTTGGAGAGAGGAAATTGACGACCTTTGGTCAATTACATCTTCAGAATACACTAGTACAGAGCCCGTGCGATGCACGAGATGCACAATTTTAAGGCTATTTATCCAGGCTTATAATTATATATATGAATAAAGAAAAATGTATGGGATATATATAGTACGTGACCCGTGCGAAGCACGAGATATATTTATTTGGAGAATATTATATTATAAGATGCAATATTCAATAAAAGTTTATAATCCGCAAGAAAATTGTACAATGTTCAATAAAAGTTTTATAATATTCAAGTGGAGTCTTAAAGTCTCTTGTACATTAAGACTACTGACAAAATAATATTTTAATCAATGAGTTTCCTTTATTTGTAGCCAAATTGTGAATGTGATTTGAGGAGTACAACAAATCGATATATAGCTGACTTGCTTTTTTCATTGTAGTTTTTTTTTTTTTTTTTTTAATGAATTTAAAGATATTCTAAAATATAGCAAAAATTAATTTTTTTATTACAATTAGGAATTTTACTAAATATAGACTCTCAATCTATGGTGTTAATCAACTTTTAAGTCTAAAAAATTAGGAATTTTTACCTCTTTTAATCAATGTTTAAGTCTAAAAAACAATAGAGTTATTATAAGTTTTTTTCAACATCTTTTAAAAACATTAAATATGAGCATGTTAGGGCTAGCTTGTAAAATAATAATATATTATCTCACTAAAATATTTATACTAATAAAAATTTAATTTTAGCATATAAATTTATCCCTTGATATAAGAGAAAGTAACAGTTTTACTTATTGTTGTTCACCATATAATATTTAATTACTATTTTATTATATAATAAAAATGGAATATTGTTAAATAGTGTAGTAGAATTGTTATAAAATTATATGATTTGTTTTTACAATATGGATTTAATATTTTTTTATGATTTGATAATATAAACAAATATATACTTAACTTTGACAAATAAAACAAATAAATACTTTAGTAAGTATTTAATGTATATACTAAATAGAAATATATTTGGCATAATCAAATACCAAATATAATCAAATAAGTCAAAGTGTACATTTTTATTTGGTATTTGATTTTTTTTATTAAAATCTTTTTATTATACTTACCTTTTTAAAATAAAACAAATAAATAAAGCAATTAAATAAATAAAATATTATAATACCAAAATAGTAATGACATTTAATGCAGTTGACTTTTCTGGATAGTAAATGTAGTAAATAGAATCTCCTTTTATATAAGTATAGATATGATATTATATTATGTTGCTCAAAATAATAATGCATTTATTGCATTGACTTTTCAACTTACTAAATTTCGTAAATAGTATACCTTATTATATAAGTATAGATTTTTCGATATTTATTTTTTATTTAAAATGCACGTCGAATTTGTGTTTAGTTTAAAAGGTTTTATTTTTTTTTTAAAATTAAATTATAAAAACATATTTCGAAAATACGTTTTACATACCCTAAAATTGATTCAGGATTTCTTTGGAAATTTAATAGATTTTTTTTTAAATTATAAAAATATAAAACGTATTTCAAAAATACGTTTTATATTCCCTAAAATTGATTTAGGGTTTTAAAGAAAACGCATTCCTAAAATATGATTTATTATTATTATTTTTTATTTAACTTCGGCTTTTTTTCAAAAATAATTTAATATTTTATAAATATAATTTTAAAATGTATTACCAAAATACTTTTACTTAAAAATATTGAATTATAAAAAAACGTNTATATAAACCTTCCAGCCAGCCTCCATTAATTCTCCCGGTTTTATAAACCAGAAAAATCCGGAGCCATTATCTTCTTCGCCATTATTATTGAATAAAATCCCAAGGATTTGTGCATCCCATCTCAATCAATCGGGCCAGAGAACCCAGGAAATCCGCTGTCCTGTCTAGAGGGCGCGTTTGTGAGGACAGGAGGCGGTTGCGGACGATGGCGGAGCCGGAGAACGGACGCCTCGGCGGCGGAGGAGGAGAGGCTGCTGATGGATGTTGTGGCGGTGCTTGATTTCGTCATGATCTGTGCGACGGTGGCGATGCAGGCGCACAAGGGGAATGGGGGAAATTGAACTGGGGGAACGGAGAGGATGATTTTGCTGCAGATTATTATCTATACGGCGGCGGGGTACCCAGAATGTGGGAGGGAGAGCTAGTTAACGATTGCTTGGACGATCGCCGGATCGCTCTGCAATCCACCTGGTATTCAATTGTCATCTGCATTTTCTACTTTTTTTTTTTACCTTTTTGTTTTGTGGGTTCTGCTATTTATTTATTTAGGTTGTGAATTTCTTTGAGGTGCTTGTACGGTGAACTGAATTATTTTTCTGTGTGCATAAGTGCAATTGGTGTAATTGAAAAATATATATTTGTTTTTCATTTTTGGTGAATTTCTGGTTAAAATATTGTCTGCAAATGTTGAGAATGTTACCTTTTGAGAAGAGGGGGAAGAAGAAAAGTAAGAAGGGAGCAAAAAAGAGTGTTTTTTTTAGCTTCATTTTGACGCATATTCGTGGTTGTAATCACCCGTGCAAAGTAGAGGTGATTTTGGTTTTCTAATGGGGGAAATGTAGTTTGGTCTTATTTATGATTAAATTTGATTCCCATAATCATATCTCAAGTATCTGTATGCTTTGACTATGTGCTTTTGGCATCTTTTTAACTGTGAGAGTCTACGTTTGACTAGGGGATTTAACCTTTTCTGGAGTTAAAGGAATTTGGTTATCTTTTGTAATTAGATTGTCATTTGTTGCAGCTGTCCATGCTATAGTTTTGGCAAGAATGTAAAACGAGCTGGCCTTGGTTCTTGTTTTCTTCAGGTAATTATTATTTTCTCTTGGGAAAGAGTTGATTGTCCTCGATTCAAGCACTTACGCTTTTTTTTTTAATATTCCTGTTATGTGACTTATGTCTTTTGTGGTTGGAATTTGGATGGCACAGTAGCCTGTTCTTTTTTCAAATTTATCTTGTCTAGAATAATTAAGTGTTTTAATTTCATGTAAGCTGCATATGAATAACATTTGAGAGACTGTACAAGAGGTCTCTTCTTTGGTGAACTGTTTTGATGCTATTTGTTGCTGGAGGTAATGTATAGAATGAATACAGGATAGCGGAGTTCTGTTGTTAACTAGTCAAAGGAGTTGAAAATTTCTTTCAGTTGATGCTTTTATCACTCGTTGACATGCTTTCCCAGTATTTTTGTCAGGGTCAATGACAACATTGAAAGAACTAATGCTAATTATAGAAAATTCAATTATTTACCAAAATTGCAGATTCCATAGACATTCTTCTTTTGCTCAAATTACATCATAAAATGAGGTATTTTCTGGGTAAATACAACCCTTAAGCTTTTTACCCTGTAGCTTAATTAAGCACGTACTTTTAATTTTTGAAATTTTACTGGTGCTTTGTTGCCAGTAGACTAAGTTTCAGGGCCATTTCTGTAATTTGAACTGTGCAAGGATTCATTCATCTGATTCTTGCCATGATTGCTCTATCCAATCTGCTTGCATTTTGTAATTACCAGAAGATGCATCTTTCTGTACTTGGCCATTTCTTTTGTGCTCTCAGTTGGAGTATATCTGGGATATCACCGTATGCAGATGAGGAAAAAGTTCAATAATAGTAAGAATTTCACTTCTGGAACTATTTCAAATTGTACAACCTCAATAATCTTACACCATTCTTTAGTTGACATGGTCTGTTCACTTACACTAGTAAGCACAAAACTTTTTGCACGTATATTTAGGCGACCTTAGCTATTTCATGCCATGAAAGAACCAAGCTGATTCAGAATAATGCCATACCAATTTTGATTTACGTTAGTCCTAATCTTCAGTATACATTGATTTACCTTGACTTTGACCTGTTCATTTAGAAATGCAAAATGTTCCCAGAATTCTCATTAGTTCTTTAATTTATCCGAATCTGATTTACCTTTAAACAATATTATGTTATATATATGTATAGCCTTAGGTTCCAAATTTTGATATGACTCTTTTGATCATACAGGGCGGTGATAGTTCTATCGATGACTGTATATACCATCTTATCTGCCCGCGCTGCACTCTATGTCAGGTCTATCTTCATTTTAAAATAAACTAGTAGTACACACATGTGTTAGTTAAGAAATTTATATTTAAAATAAAAAATAATGAAAAAGTATGTTTTAAATTTTGCGTATTACAAGGTGTTAGTTAGTTAAGAGGTTTATATTTAAATTTAAAAATAATGAAAAAAGTATGTTTTAAATTTCAAATACTTTTGTAAACAAATTATTATTATTTATTTTTAAATTGACGATTGTCCGACTTACCTGTCTTACATTATAATAACTTTTCTAACAAATATCATATAATTTTATAGATAATTTTATTTTTTCCAATTAGTAATAATAAATAAAAAAGTATGTTTTAAATTTCAAAACCCAATTAGTAATGGCATCTCTTATATTGTCTATTCCAGTCGCAAATTGTACAAGCCTTTAAAAACCCAATCCAAATCCGGCATGGGAAACTGAAAGAAAGAAGAGGAAAAAATTGTGATACGATTTGATAACATATTTTCCCCCTACGCGAGTCCTGTCTAAAGAAAAAGTAACAATAAAAAACTTAATTCTAAAACATAAGAAGCCTAAGGATACATGTGAGTGGTTTATAATCTTCATTCAAATATTAGGAGGTAGCACAATAGGAACTGCACAAATGATTAATTTGTAAAAGTTTGGAAAACACAAAAGTCACCCGAACCATAACGCCGCAGATCAAGATACCACCAATAGCTCTCTTTGTTGAGCTTCAAGTCATCCTAACCTTCGTTCCAAGTAATCAAGCCGCTCTTCCCTTTGACTTCCACCATTAAGTTCTCCAACCTGACATAACAATATAAAAGCTTATTAATCAAGTGGCATACAGTTACAAGAACTAACCATGGAAGAGAAATTTGAAAGAGGAGAAAGTTAAAATGCAGAAGACAAAGAAGTTGATCTTTTGAAAGAGGAGAAAGTTAAAATGCAGAAGACAAAGAAGTTGATTTTAGAATTAACTGTGGGGAATTCACTTAAGCTATTAGAGGGTAAGGAATTGGTCAATCTAATGACCTCAGTTCATTATTTCTAGTGGGATCCACCTTTGAAAATTATCAAACCCCTCAAAGGCTTGGGCTTGGGCTTTCGAAGGACTCATAAGTGAGGGGGATGTTATAATATATACTTGTGAGTTGTCCCACATTGTCTATACAGGGAAAATAGGCCTAACTTATAAGCCTAGTGGGCTACTCCTCCTACCACCAATTGATTTTGGGATGGAACCCCATTTGGGCGGCCAAAATGACTAAAAAAAGATGTTTTTGACCAAACATGGCTAAAATTTGTGTTAGCCATTNAATGCAATTGTTTCTGTCTAAATCAGAATTTTTTGTACCATAACTGAGTCGTATTTAGGAAAAAAAAAAAACTATTTTTTTTTTAATTTTTAAAAATAGTACAAAAATCATTTGCATGAAATAATAATAATATGTTATAAAACTAGAGGGAAAGAGAGAATGGAGAGAATGTATTCTCTTGGTGTGTTTTTCATTATAACTGAAGCTCCTATTTATAGGAAAACTTCTGATGGCACAACCGTAATAATACAATTTCATCGGGGGCAAAATAGTCATTCGCCCATATACATAATAATTGATCATTTGATATTTTATTACAACTTGACATTTTATAACACTCCCCCTTGAATAACTATTTTCTAAACATATCAGAACAAAAACTCAATCCGAATATCTTGAAGTGAAGCTTATGGCCATCAGGTACTGGTGCTTCAGTATGTCAGGAAAACCCGGTGGGACAAAATCTGATCATCGTTCAATCATAACATTGCTTTCTCAGGAAAACCCGGTGGGACAAAACTTGAGTATTGTGGAAGCACAACATTGCTCCCCCTCAAATAGATCATCTTTAGTGGAGTATCCCTGTGCTGCCTCGTTAAAACCTTGTCAAGAAAACTCAGTGGGAAAAAAACTTGATCGAAGGAAAAAGAGTACAGCTACTCCAGTTTCTCTTATCATCGTGAGGAATCATTCATTTATCCAGTAGTCCTCATCATACCATGAATATGCCTCGTTAAAACCTTATTAGGAAAAACCCAGTGGAACAAAATCCTAATGAAGGAAAAAGAGTACACTATTCATGTGAATACGCCATCCATGTTGCCTCATTAAAAACCTTGCTAGGAAAACCCAATGGGACAAAACCTAAGCCAAGGGAAAAAGAGTACATTGCGTATTCCATATATTCACCATAATAATCTTTCCATAATATGCATGAGAATCATATAAATTCATTCAGATTTTTAGATACTGATAGTATTCATGATAATATGTCATATCATGCTTTGTGCAACTTTTATTCTTAAACTCATTCTCATCATCAATTGATTTCAATGGTCTTACTGTCAATAGTTCCCAATATTCACATTTCAGCTGATTTCATCAACGTCAATATCATTTATATAGCGGTATTCATTTATTTGTGTCGACACTTATTCATTTCCATTAATCCCCGTAATATATTGAGATATCTCATTATCAATTGATTTCATCAATAGTATATATACACCCCATTTCATCACTTGTTTGGGGAATTTGAATTTGCACAATACCAACGCTTCCAGCGTATTATTCCACCATCATATCATTTCATATATTTCACCATCATCAGTATCATTCAGTTTATGATTTTGCACACTTTCAGTGTGATATATTATTTCCAAATTTCAATCATTGATTCTCCCCCTCATCTTAGCAGATCCCTGATCTATATTTCAGTATCGAATTTCTTGAGGGGAGTTCATATGGTCTCCATTTTGTTCTCGATTTCAACATATATTTGGAGGAATTTGAACTCATATCATTTGTAATGTTCACATGTTTCTTTCAAGAGTTCATCATATCAGCTGAGTATATTACTAGCTTCATCACTTTCATATGACACTTATTTTCATTCTTTCATAATCATCTTGTGTCATTCTTTGATCAAACCATCTCGTAACTTATAGTTACGTGTCATATACACATTCTTTGATCAAATCATCTCGTAACTTCATGTTACGTGTTATATAATCATTATTTGATCATATCATCTCGTAACTTCATGTTACGTGTCATATATCAATTATTTGATCAAATCATCACGTAACTTCAGGTTACGAATCACATACATGTGGCTAACTAGTGGATCCATAATATCTAGTAGCACACATGGAGGGGTAGTGGGCTCATATATATCATACGCCTTTCATACTCAGATTGATCAAATATCGATTCACAAATATTTAGCTAGTAATATTTTTTACCAATCGAGAACAAGCATCTCATATCACAAAGAATAAGTTCATCATGCAAACCATCATCAATAATATCGGCAAACATTTTTAAAGTGATCACAATAATTCGTTGTGACACGTTTATCACAAACATTTCACATCATCTTTCGGCGGCAATAAATGCACTTTAAGTGTAGGCTCTGGCACAATATCTTTTAGCCACTGCTTAAATCCAAAATCTTATCATGCCGTCTGCCACACATACTTTAAAATACTGTTGAAGTCCAGAGTCGTATCGCATACGCATCATGTTTTTCTATAAATTATCAGGTAATTCAATCAATTTCCTTAACGAAGGTCCGAATTTTACAAATGGATTTAACACTCTCAAATATCCGTAAATATTATCCATTTGTTCCAGTAAATATCATAAAAAGGATATATCGATCTCGATTAGAAAGATTGAGGGTGCTAATGAATAATGGTATTCCAAATGATGTTTGATGGTTGATCGAAGCACAAGTTCAATTGTCTGGAAAGTTTCCAAATTCATATAAATATATGTTAAGTATGGGTAAGAGTATTTTTGCAAAGAAACGAAGAGCAAAAATATAGGTGGATGCTTCAAATGCACTCAATGGACTTGTGACACACGATGTAAATCTGGGGGGTACGTGTCCAGAAATCGAGAAGATAAAATAACATTTATAAATGATGGATTGAGTAAGGAGTCTCTAGATCAAACGATTCAACAGATTCTTGAGACACATTGAGTAAGGAGTCTCTGGATCAAACGATTCAACAGATTATTGAGACACATCCTAGTGGGTATGTGCATCGTGAGCTTATGTCTTTATGGACTCAGTTCAAAAGTGAAGAAGAATGTTACAGTCTCAAAAATATTATTTCAAAAGATCAAGTTTGTAAAATTGGTCTTAGTAGTACGAAAAGTCATACTAATACAGTTTCGTAGGTTGTACTGTAATTTTACAGAAATCCTTATAGCTGCCGACAGATAAGATTTATTTAAAACCCCATGCCTTATCTGTCGGTCACAATTGTCAGAAGAAAAACAGTACAAGTATTTATCGTTTTGTAAAAACTTTCCTTTAAATAGCGAGTCATTCTTCATAATCATATATCTCACAAATCTTTGAAAAATTCAGTTTATCAATAAATAGATGGATGTTCAAGAGTCTTCGCAAGGTAATAATTTTCTTCAACCGATCAAAACCATATGTGTTCTTGGTGGTTCTAAACTGGTAAGTTTTTCTCAAACTAGTGATACTGTAAGTCAGTTAGAAAAAGAGATGGGGAATCAGAAAATCAATTTGCTGTATGGAGGGACTAGCAATACTTTCTTTGATAGTCTCTTAATGGCTGGACAATGTTTTGAGATAGAACTGAAAAGTATCATACCTTTTCGTAGAGATTCAACAAGGGTCATCAAGGATTCCATAAGTTTGATGCTAACTCATTCTATTCATGATTGTAATGATGGATATGGTGAACAAGAGCGATGCTTTTATCATTCTTCCAGGGGGTTATAGAACGCTAATGACAATGTTCACCATTGCTTCTTGGGCAGAATTGAAACTTCATAACAAGCCCATAGGTCTATTGAATTTTAATAACTTCTTTCATGGTTTGCTTGAATTTTTGGACCAAGGAGTATATCAAACATTTATATCTCCTCCAACAAGAGAAGTATTCAATCCTGCTGACACATCTGCTGGACTTATCAAAAAGCTTCAAGAATGCAATCACATTTTAAGATTCTGTGGAAACACAAGGGGTCAAGCGAAAAAGAGCTTTTGATCCTTTGGATCTCTCATTATGAACCCAAATATCATTTATGGGTGGCAGAGTTACGGAGTTTATACTCTCGAGACACACCCTTCTTTTATGGGTTCTATTATGTAATATTTTTCGCATTTTGTATTTATCGAGGATTTACTTCCTCTTATCCATATTTCCATCATCTGAACCTTTTGTACTTGTCCTCAGTAATAATAATATCAATTTCGCTTTTTGTCAACATAATTATATAGTAGTTCATGACTACAATCATTATCATTTGGGCTACTTCTGGAGCACTTTATTGTAATATTTGTATGATCTCGTATCTCGATGCGATTTTGTCATTTGATTTATTCTCTTAAACTCATATAATATAGTGAGAAATCATTTTGTGTGATCACCCATAACTAGTAACTTTTGGTACTACTTTTTCATTCTATTCAATCATCTAATGGTAGCTTCTGGTACCATTTCATCATTTTGCTTATTCGTAATATGGTAGCTTCCACTACCAATAAACCATATATCATTTAATCATTAAGTAGTAACTTCTGGTACTACTTCATCAATATTCATTTCTCCATTAATAAATTTGGAGAATTTATCAATCGTTCTTTCAGGATCAGGTTAGTCCATATAATGCCCGTTCACGACAAGGACTTTTTTCACATGGCCAGATACAAAGTATCATTAAATTCACTCACTGGCTATCACTTATTAGTACTGCCCGTCGCCGGCGGCAGAGCCCCACTGGCCAGCCCATATATATATAGCCATTGATATCCTTTTACATGGCCATTCTATGTCACCGGTTATTATAAATATACTTATCATCTGGCCATTACCGATCACCATTATTAATACACTTATCATCTGGCTGTCACCGATTATTATTATTCAATACACTGACCGGTTCACTTAGTTGTTCAAATCTTATTTCGGCGGATACACTGCTCGATCATTTCACATGATTTTTCATATTTCAACAGTTGACCCGTCGGCTACCATTAAATATCATCTGCTGGCGGCAGAGCCGCACTGGCCGGTCTATGTAGCTGCACATATTTATTTTCATATCACATGGGTCAATTTATAAATATCCACATGTTCATGTACCAAATAATTTTCTCAATAGAACAAAATCAAACATTTCATAATGACAATATATATTAATATAACTTAATAAATCATATTAATATTGGTTTTAAATCGAAGCACTATGTAAATGAAATATTATGAAATTGTAAATTTCTAATTTTTTATAATGTATGGTTTTTGTATCCGAGAAAAAAAACTATTTGAAACTTAACGAATAATCGGAGTATTATATTGATTTTCTTGTATTTTATATTTGGCAAAAGAGTGGAAATACAAAAGCAATTGCATACCTGTTGCAGGCCAACTTGGACTTCTGACTTATTTGGCCCATTCCTCATAAGAATATAAATTACTTTCTTCAAACCTTATCCCCTTCACGTCACATTCTCTCCACCACACCATTGTTTTATTACTTCCTTCCCACCATATAGATACAGTACACCACACAATCACATCTTTCAATTTCGGATACGAGAAAGTTCGGTTTTGTGGGTTTTGTGGGGCTACGTGCTGTTGCGCCACGAGTAAGGCGCGGACCATCTCTACTTGGCGAATTGGAATGAGATTTGGCCGATTACAAATACACTTTTTGGAGCTTTGAGGAGAGTAGAGAGTGTCATGACAAACTTATATTTCTATATTTTGTAGTTGATATTGGGGTTTCAAACGGTGAGAGCATTTTATCATTTCATGTTGTTTTTGGGTGGCTAATGACCAATGATAGAAAGTGGAAAATTAAGAGTTTATGGCTTCAAATTGGTTGAAGGAAATAATGGTTTTGTAATAATTCGATTTCTGATACAGAGGATCGTCTACAAGACGCAACTGTAGAGCATACTTTCGTCATACTACAAATCAAGCTCTAGAGGGCAGAGACCCGTGCTGATAACGTGTTATAAAACTAGAGGGAAAGAGAGAATGGAGAGAATGTATTCTCTTGGTGTGTTTTTCATTATAACTGAAGCTCCTATTTATAGGAAAACTTCTGATGGCACAACCGTAATAATACAATTTCATCGGGGGCAAAATAGTCATTCACCATATACATAATAATTGATCATTTGATATTTTATTACAACTTGACATTTTATAACATAATAATAATAATAACAATAATCACACACACTACACCACGTTATTTGAACATTTAAAGACAATCTTTTTGGTTTGTCTAGAGGTTTGGTTGGCCTTAATGGGAGGTGACGCATTTATGTACCAAAAATGGGGCATGTGATTGCACATGCTGATGGGCTCCCTCATCGCCATCATGCTTCTTATTGCACATGGCCTCATTTGTGACTCAATAGGGCCGGGCCGGGCCCCATTGTCCCACTACCACATTCATGGCTTATGGTACCATTTTTATCCTCCCTCGAATATATGTGGAAAAGCCCTTCAAAATTTTTCAGAACTCATTTCACATGGACTCATACCACAATAAGAAAAAAAGCATAAAATAAAAGTAAGCTAGAGAATGGGGTCTTAGTTGAGATTTTGCGGTAGAAATGGATGATCTCAAATGCTATCCATTAATCCAGTAGTTGAACCCATATATATATTTTTTTAATAAAAATGCATAATTATACTATAAAATATTTTCTTTTATTTATGTTGTTTTTAAGTATGATATTTTATTTGCAAATATGTAATTCTGTTGAAAAAGATATGATTATCTAACTATTATAATTGTCTAAACCAAAAGAAATCAAGTAGCATTGTGCTTTGCTGTGGTCATGCTTGAACAAATTTCAGGCACCATTGATAATTTGAATGAACATTAGGTTCCGTTGCATGACAAACTCGGGCAAGTTATTTATTGCTCCTAATTTGAGGGTTTTACTCAGGGCCATCATTTTTTTGTTAACAAAGAAAAAAAGAAAAAATATTAGTAATCCAAAATCAAGAGACTTGATTGAGGGCAAAATAGTCATTTCAGAGAGAAATAATGTCACTTTAGGTCCCATGCTTATACAGTTGCACCAAAAGTACAGTGTGGTTATTACAGTTGCATATTTAGAATCCACTCAGCTTCCCTCTCTATAAATACCACCTTCTTCCTTCATAACCAAGACACAAATTACAAATAGTGAAATATTCTTCCTTTTACTCTTTCCCTTAACCGTCTCAAGTTTGCAAACCTAAATAAAAAAGAAAATGGCTAGCAAAATGGCCTTTCTCTTATGCCTACTCTTTATCGTCTCTATTCTTGCTCAAAAACAGGTAACACACACATTTTGATTGAGTGTTTTTTTTTTTTTATATATGTCTTAGCATCATTTTATTGAAAATTTTTATTTGCCTTNAAAAAAGATCCAGCTCTGTTTTACATAATTGCACACTCACCTCGATTCTTTCTTTATTTGCAGTATGGCATCACTGAGGGGAGCCTTCGACCTCAAGGTCCGTGCTAAACCATTTCGTTTTAGATCAAAACTAAAATCAGAAATCTAAATTACATTTGAACGCGTTAACACAAGTCGAGCTTATTTTCTTGTTTTCATCTGACAAAAGCTGATCTTTTTATATTTTTTTTTTTCATTTGTTTGGTATTGTTGTTGTTGTTGTTATTTGTTTGGTATTGTATTTTGAGTGTAGAATGTGGAGGAAGATGCAGAAATAGATGCTCAAAGACATCGTTCAAGAAGCCATGCATGTTTTTTTGCCAGAAATGCTGCGCAAAGTGTTTGTGTGTGCCACCTGGCACGTACGGTAACAAGCAAGTTTGCCCTTGCTACAACAACTGGAAGACCAAAAGGGGTGGACCAAAATGCCCTTGAACAAAAACACGTGCAGCTCGAGCTGGCTGGTCCCGTGGCTTTTAAGTTATCTCTGTTCTGTTCTGTTCTTGGAAGTTTTATATTGTTAACTTCGTATTTTATATGCTAAATGTTGTTTATTCTCGTCGTGTATTGCTAGCTATATTCAGTATTAATTCCTTGGAGACTCTGTAGTTGTTGATTGACTAAGAAATTGTTGTACTTTACAAGCATATTTTGAATTATGTACTGATCAAATGAATGGAAGTTCATGGTATTCTGTGGACATTCATGTTCTCTTATACAGTTCTTTGTGAGGTCAAGAAAATGAATTCAAACAGGAAGATGACATTCCAATGTCCTTAGAGTTGTGTTTAGAAAACCCTACTTTTTCAACGTAGATATAAGCTTACTTTCAAACTGAAATGTCATACTTTAAAAAAACAATATAAACAAAAATATGACATTTTTCAAAGTATAAGTATGTATTGTTGTTAAAAAACAGTATGATATATCGACTCGGTAATGGTTAGACAGTCTCACATAAGAAACTCGAACAATTTTGTGGAATTACAGATAACGCCTTAGATTACTGCAATGTCCCCTTTTATGTGCTATTAGTGTGTACCCCGTGCGATGCACGGGAACAATATTAAATTAACAATATTATAAATAGACCTCGAGTTTGAGTCAATGGCGGAAGTGAAAACTACTATTGATCGTATTTAAAAAGAGGAAGAAAAAAAATAATTATAAATAAAAGAGGAGGATAAACAATACTTAATAATTATAAATTAAAGATTCGGGGTCAAACAATGTAAAATGATTTTGTATAAGAGAATATAAAAAAATTTGATTACACACCATTTCAAAATTATTATTATACTTTTTTGTATGGTTAGCTTAGAATATTTGTAAAAATATTAGTAATTAGACCGATGAAAATTAGCTTCTTAAAGTAGATAATGGATTTCTAGTAGTAATTATGAATTAGTTTCTATTTTATTTTATTTTTTCTTTTTAAAGATAATGGATTTCTAATAGTAATTATGAATTGATTTCTATTTTATTTTATTTTTTCAAATCTGTATAGATAAAAGATGAGATTTTTTAAACATCTAAGATCGTAAGCAATGAGATTTTGTAACACAAGAGATAAGCTCGTGTAGATTTATACTAAAAATAGGAAAAAGAAAAACAAATATTTATTGTTAAAACGATAAATTAAGAAACAGGAAAAAGAGAAACAAATCTTTACACAATTAATGAGCAGATTTTTTTGCCTATTCAGATTTGTTCAACAATTACTATATATAGGATATATTTAATGAATTTGGCGGGAAAAAGTTTCTAAATTTGTAAAAAAGTTATTCTTTTTATATAATGATAGATTCTTAAACTTTGTAAGTGTCAAGTTTATTAACTTTAAAAGATGCCTTGATTTGTTTCCTTTCTTTCATGATCAGACCAAATAAAAGAAACATAATTTCTTGGTCTTCCATTCATAAAGGCAAATAAAAGAAATTGATTAAATCTTTTAGGCTAAAAGACCATTTGGGTTTGTCCGTGCAATTAGGCAAAAAGACATCTTCACTAAAACAACCAAAAGTATCAGTACATCAAGGGAACTAAAAAGACAACTGAAATCCAGCTAACTAACTCACTCACTAAAATGTTCATCCCATGTTACGTACACAAACTTCAAGTTGAACAAATATACTAGAAAGAAAACGACTCAACTCCAAACAGATTAAACAGAGACTTGTAGAAAGAAAAAAAAGAGACGATGTAATAAATTTTATCAACAACTCACCAAATTTCAACAACCACAAGCAAATTCACAGAAACCAGCCAAGACTCCTCAAGCTAACTCTCGGTCTTTCTTTCTTGCCGTAATAGGAAATTTGTGTGAATGAGTGGCAATTTTGGTACTCTTCATAAAGTTAAACAGAGTATATAGTCTTCTAATTTGTTAATCGTTAGTGCTCCTTCTTCATTGTACTAGCTCTTTATTAAAATTCGGCCTATGATCGACGATTTTTGCTTAAACGATCGTGCTCTAACGATTAGACGGTGTCTAGGTGAGCTAGACGGTTATGAAGCTACTTATGTGCACTAGGCAACCAGGGACCCGCCATTAATTTTAATTTTTATTCGTAAACTTATATTAAATATATAATATCAAAATTATTACAATAATTATGAATTCATTAAATTTTGCATGACCCATGTATTTAACCATATTAATTAATATATCTTATAAATTACGTATGACAATAAATAAAAATAAATTTATTAATATTTTTTCGACGCCATGCACCTAGCGTTAGGCCTCAAGTCACCGTCTAGTCATTTTTAGAACATTGGTTGTAGCTTAAAAGATATCGAAATTTTATATTGATTTTTTTTTTCTTTTTTGTTTTTTACTTTCATTTCACCTATTGATATTAGGAGGAAAACAATATTAAAAATACTTTTATAAAAATAATTATATGGTACTAGTAACACTGAATATATAAATTGAATGTGGCGCAACATAAACATAATTTACTATGGATGATATAATATAATTATATTGGCCCTTATTAGTACTATTTTGGTTAATATCATTACAACCAATGAATAAGAATTGAGACTAAAGTGTGTAACATATTAAAATACTTCAAGCCACTTGAAAATTGAATTATATAAAATTACATAAAATTGGTCCACTTAAAATGTATTAGTCCAACCCAATTAATATATTTAAAAGCATCTGATATGGGATACCATACGAGCATAGTAAGGTAACATTCGACTTAAGAATAGTTCAATCAGAACAAGTGAAGAGGCAGGTCGGTCAGACAACAAGGATGTCAGAGGTGGTGGAAACATTAGTTCGACGGTGACCTCATAGGCAAAGCAGCACGACAATAGGTCGAGTTAGGGCTCTTGGCTAGCCTAATGGAAACTCGACCTCGAGGCTTATAGGTCAATGTACAACCTAAAGGATAAACTTACTCGTTGAAGGTTAGAGCGAGCTAGTTTAGGTGAAACCGAGCTAATAGCACGATTACGCTACCTAATGAAATAGACTAATATGAACGCACCACATACAAAAGATAAGATAATTAAGATAAGAAGCACCCATGGATAAGACTACATGGGCTAACAAAATTTGGCAAATTGGGCACTCGGATAGTACGATTGGGTAGCTCGGGAAGTCGGCCAGACCAATCGGACAGTCTTGGACAAAAAGGTAACACCTCTATATAAAGGGGTGAGGTATAATCATCACAACTCTACACACTCTAAGCATTCTATACTTACATACTTTGTATACATTACCTTCTAAGTGCTCTAACGATTAGACGGTGTCTAGGTGAGCTAGACGGTTATGAAGCTACTTATGCGCACTAGGCAACTAGGGACCCGCCATTAATTTTAATTTTTATTCGTAAACTTATATTAAATATATCTATCATTATATAAAAAGAATAATCTTTTTATAAATTTAGAAAGTTTTTCCCGCCATAATCATTAAATATATCCTAATTATAGTAATAGTTGGACAATTGTGAATAAGCACAAAAAACGGCTCCTTAATTGCTGTGTTTCCTTAATTCTAGCTTGCACAATTAAATCGGCGTGCAACAACAAATCTGATTGGCTTTTTTCTTAAAAACTTTCCCACAAAAATATCAGAATTTTTGTTTTACATCTAAATCTAATTTCTTTTTTTTTTCAATACAAAAACTGCTAAAAGTTTAGATATTCACGTGTACGAATTAGTTACATATTGGATCTTATTAGGAATGAATTATGAAATTAAATAAAACTTTTATTAAATAAAACTTTTTGGACGGCATCAATTTATATAAATTTATATAGATAGTAAAAAAAAATACGACATTAATTAAAAACATTATTTTTTAAAATTGATTCACAACATACATAAAAAAAAACTGTACAATATTTTCTTGGTGTGTACAAATTAAGTTGCTAAATAATTGGAAAGAATCCCACCTTGCTACGAATTCGAATATCATGCAACTCTTCACAATATTTTGTCCGCATTTATCTGATGTAATACATCAATTAATTGGAAAGTAAGTTGCTAAATAATTGTAAAAAAAAAAATACTGACATTTATTAAAACATTGTTTTTTAAAATTGATTCACAACATTCATCGAAAAAAAACTGCATGTACAATATTTCTTGGTGTGTACAAAGTATGTTGCTAAATAATTGGAAAGAATATCACCTTGCTAAGAATTCGAATACCATGCAACTCTTCACAATATTGTCCACATTTATCCGATGTAATACATCAATTAATTGGAAAGTAAGTTGCTAAATAATTCTACAGAATCCCATCTTGCTTTGAATTCGAATATTACAATTCTGAATATTTGGAAAAAGTCCCATACTGCATGAAATTCTCATATAAGCTAAAACTTGAACAATATTTTATCTGTCTCCATCCTATTTTTCCTCTACATATAATGTGATTTCCGTATATCAAGATTTTTCTTAAAAATCTTATCAGATATTGATTCTATTCTACGAATTATAAATTATAAATCTCGATTCTACTCTACCAATTATAAATTATAAATCTCAAAATATTGAGCCATTCTAATATTTATAGTTTGTGTAGATTTAATAATATATGATTGTTTCTTTGTCCAATACTATCTTATTGTACAATTTTCCTACGTATTATAAGACTTTTATTTAATATTGCATCTTATAATATAATATTTCTCAAATAAATACATCTCGGCCTCGTACGGGTCATGCACTACATATATCCCGTATATTTTTTTTTTATTCATGTATATAATTATAAGCTTGGATAAATAGCCTTAAAATTGTGCATCCCGTGCATCGCACGAGCTTTACACTAGTAATATCAAAATTATTACAATAATTATGAATGCATTAAATTTTGCATGACCCATGTATTTAACCATATTAATTAATATATCTTATAAATTACGTATGATAATAAATAAAAATAAATTTATTAATATTTTCTCGACGCCATGCACCTAGCGTTAGGCCTCAAGTCACCGTCGTCTAGTCATTTTTAGAACATTGGTTGTAGCTTAAAAGATATCAAAATTTTATATTGATTTTTTTTTTTCTTTTTTTGTTTTTTACTTTCATTTCACCTATTGATATTAGGAGGAAAACAATATTAAAAATACTTTTATAAAAATAATTATATGGTACTAGTAACACTGATTATATAAATTGAATGTGGCGCAACATAAACATAATTTACTATGGATGATATAATATAATTATATTGGCCCTTATTAGTACTATTTTGGTTAATATCATTACAACCAATGAATAAGAATTGAGACTAAAGTGTGTAACATATTAAAATACTTCAAGCCACTTGAAAATTGAATTATATAAAATTACATAAAATTGGTCCACTTAAATGTATTAGTCCAACCCAATTAATATATTTAAAAGCACCTGATATGGGATACCATACGAGCATAGTTAGGTAACATTCAGCTTAAGAATAGTTCAATCAGAACAAGTGAAGAGGCATGTTGGTCAGACAACAAGGATGTCAGAGGTGGTGGAAACATTAATTCGACGGTGACCTCATAGGCAAAGCAGCACGACAATAGGTCGAGTTAGGGCTCTTGGCTAGCCTAATGGAAACTCGACCTCGAGGCTTATAGGTCAATGTACAACCTAAAGAATAAACTTACTCGTTGAAGGTTAGAGCGAGCTAGTTTAGGTGAAACCGAGCTAATAGCACGATTACGCTACCTAATGAAATAGACTAATATGAACGCACCACATATAAAAGATAAGATAATTAAGATAAGAAGCACCCATGGATAAGACTACATGGGCTAACAAAATTTGGCAAATTGGGCACTCGGATAGTACGATTGGGTAGCTCGGGAAGTCGGCCAGACCAATCGGACAGTCTTGGACAAAAAGGTAACACCTCTATATAAAGGGGTGAGGTATAATCATCACAACTCTACACACTCTAAGCATTCTATACTTACATACTTTGTATACATTACCTTCTTCATCAAATACTGACTTGAGTTTCAGAGCTTCTACGCCGAGACAATCCCCAAAGCTATTTTGCAGGTCATTTTACCAGTTGAGAGCGAATAAAAAAACGTTCAACCCAGTCGAAGTCGTTTACACTACCAGTACCTAAATCTAATACGACATGATCGAAAGATGCCTTATATTATTATTTGATAAGAATTATAAACTAAAAAAGAGTAACTCAATCATTTTTTTTTTTTTTTTTTTTNTAAACTCAATCATATTTTGTTGCAATAATAAATAAATTACAATAACAATAAATAAATACCTTAAGGAATAACTTGTACTTTGCAAATAAATTTAAGTTTATATTTTTATTGTATTAAAAATATATATAGATATTTTAAAAACTAATCTTAATAAATAAAAGAAGGAAAGAGAATTGATCGATTTAGGTACAATAAAAAAGTGACTCGTAGAATTTAGAAGCGCCCTTTTTATTAATCAAACAGTAGAGATGCGAGCGTCTTAGTCATAAAATGATGTTATAATTTTAGTTAAATTACATTAATAAAATAATAAATATAAGAATTTTATAAAATAATATAGACATTTATTAAAAGTTTCTCATTATACACAAAGAATGAGTAAATATGTCACGTATGTGTGAAATAATAAAAATATCTACTATGATAATAAATTATTAAATAATATAAGTAGTAACTTTATTTAAATGAACCGACCTGGAAATAATTAAAGGACGTAATTATATCGTGTGTTTTGGGGGAAAGAGAAAAAACCGGATTGAATTGGAAAAGATATATAATAGTTAATTAATCACTAAACCTTGAGGGGTTAGGGAAAGAGTAGAAAACCCTCCTCGTTAGGATTAGGATTAGGATTAGAGGAAAGAAGACATGCATTTACTATAAATATAAATCAGTGTTTTGCAAAAGAGATTGAGTAATTAATTCATACAGAATTACAGATAAATATATAGAAATATATAGGGTGAGCTAGGTGATCATCTATCTATCATGGCGGTTTGTGCTGGTGCCTACAATCTCCTTCACAACCACAACCAGTTGATGTGCGGCGGCAAGCAAAGGGAATATTGGATTAGGGGCCCTCTGTTAGGAGAAGGGAGCTATGGCCGTGTTTACAAGGCCACTCTCATTAACTCATCATCCTCTCTCATAGCCGTGAAAACATCTCTTTCAGAAACACTCCGCAAAGAGTTTGAGATTTTGGTTCATCTCTACGACTGCCCTCACGTGATCCGGTGCCTCGGCTACCACACCACACAAGAATATTACGAGGGCCGTTTATTGGTTTCTAATAATCTGCTTTTGGAGTATGCATCCGGCGGTTCTCTCCTCGACAGGATTGAGAAATCTGGAGGCCGATTGCCCGAAATGGAAGTGAGGGCCCACACCAAGTCCATCCTGAGAGGTCTCCGTCACATTCACGGCCTCGGTTTTGTGCACTGCGATTTGAAGCCCGAAAACGTGCTGCTCGTGGCCGAAAACAACGGAAACTTGACGGCCAAAATAAGTGATTTTGGGCTTTCGAAAGAGAGGGGGACGGTACCTTATGTGTGTGGTACGCGTGCGTATTTGTCGCCTGAGGCCAAGTTGTATGGGACGCAAGAGGAGCCTTCTGATGTGTGGGCCCTCGGTTGTGTCGTGCTCGAGATGTTGGTGGGCCCGGATAATGCGTGGGGAGGGGCAAAAGAGGAAATTCTTGCGTTGATTATTGGCCGAAAGATGATTTCAGAGGATGCAGGGGATTTTCTCAAGTGTTGTTTCACGAGTGATCCGGATCGAAGGCCCACTGCCAAATCCCTCTTGCTGCATTCCTTTGTCGACGACTACGCCAAACATCTGTTTTCGTCGGCTAACGCAAGCGTTGAAGATGCTGAATATGGGTTTAGTTTCCATTTCGATTTTGATGATGACAATTAAATTCATTCATCACTAGCAGGCAGCGGCTATCTTCTGTAATATGTATATATACTCTCATGTATCAAGGAAAAATTAAATTTAATTACGTACTGCTACGTACTCTCAAGTTTAATTTTGTGAATGGTCTCTCAATGTCTCATGCATGCAGACAAACCTACCAATAGTAATTAACATATATTTGAAACCACCAAGTGATGGATGTATAATTTAATCTGGTTTTTATTTTCTAACTAGTAGTCACCCGTGCGATGCACGGGGATATTATTATGTAGAATGTTTTTAAAAAATAATTTTGTATATAAATTGTGTTATGCAGGCAATGATCATGATCATAATAATAGACATATAAACATATCATTAAATTGAAAAATCATATATTATTGAACACTTCCTTATATACAATATTATTGGTTTGATTCTTTGGCACGTCATCTTCGCCACAAATTAAGATTTTCAAACCTTTTCGGTTAGTGACACGGGAAACAACAACATATAACTGGCTATGACTCAACACTGGTTTCTTAAGAAATAAGCCAACATGAGATAAGGATTGTCCCTGCCTCTTGTTTATAGTCATGGCGTAAGAAACCATAATGGGAAACTGTCGCCGCTGGAACTTGAAAGGAATTCTAACATCAGAAGGAGTTATGGTCATTCTTGGAATCAACACCTTATCACCAACATGATCTCCTGTGAGTATCTTACACTCAAGAACGTGAGTCGATAGCTTTGTCACTACCAATCGTGTCCCATTACACAAACCCATAGAATGATCCATGTTCCGCAACAACATGACTGGAGTTCCAATCTTCAAATACAACTCATGGTTCGGTATTCCGAAACACTTGATACTATTCAAAAACTCAGGCGTATGGAGATCAGATAAAAAACCATTATTAGCATCCGATTTGCACGTACTGTCAGAGCTCAAGTACATACGACCATCCAACAAATTCAATGATGTCATGTACTGATTGATAGACTCGACCACATCCAACGTCGGCGCTAATATAGCCCTATCCTTCAAATAACTTGGATCGTCGGGTGCCTCTTTATACATTGCATATGTGCTTTCAACTATATGAGCAATAGGATCATCAAATGGCTGAAGCAAAATGTCCTTGGGTATGTCTAAAGGTGCACATCCATCATTCAACCCTCCGATAGTTCCATCTCCGATGTTGGCTATCCAATCTGCAAACCGCGCAAGCTCATCACGTTCATCCGAATTAGCAAGTCCCTGAAGGCGCATTTTTTCGTAAGCCTAAGCACAGTTCCTCCATATGTCAGAAGAATTAATGGCAGCATTGACTATGTCCTGACGGCTACCATTTAGAATGACAGGAAGGATTTGTCGAAAATCTCCCCAAAAAACAACCGGCTTCCCACCAAACGGTTTGTTCAAGTTCAAATGATCAATTACTCCCATAATACCCTGCAGCGACGTCTGTACAGCTTCGAAACAATGCTTGTGCATCATTGGTGCTTCATCCCATATTATTAGAGAAGCACGAATTATCAATGGTGGATCTATACATTCTGATATTACTCTTGACTTGATAGTTTCGAAATGCATAGACAGCACCTTCTTCGAATTCATTGATAAAAGTTGGGATGTTGATTGCTTTACTATTCCAGTAATTCGACCTTCCTGAAAAAAAAAAAGAAAAATAATATTAGATATTAGATATTATAATTAACATGATGAGAAAAATGGATCATCATTATTTTTTATTATGAATTAAATCTCAATGTCATGAAAGACAATTTCAAGGATGTTCTTGTAGGAGGAGTATTGATTAGTCCTTTGGAAAACTCGAACCACCCTCAACTTGAGCATTGGCCTGTTGATCCTTGTTACTTGCTTGATGTTTCCCCATGCTCTCGCCATTTTTCTATTTGTATGTGAAATTGTAGTGTGAGATTTTTGTGATACGTGATATAGGCTCCAACGTTTATTTTATAGCCATTGGATGAAAGTAGATAACCATTAGATGATAAGATTAGTTAGACTCACGTTAATCTCTCTTGATAAGATTCATTGCACGTGATTTTAATTTCAGAGTTCCAATAAATTCAAACTCTAATATCATGATAAGATTAGTAAAACGTGATTTATCAGATTGTTAACTCTAGATTCATCCAACGTAGGACTCTGCATTTGTTATGTTTTCTAAATGAATGACATTGAATTCAAATGGAATATATTTAGGTCAATCCAAACATAAATGATTATCACGTTGGTATGGACCGAAATTTTTATGATGATAAGATAAGTGGAAAGTAGTTAAGAAGTGGAGATTTTTGTGTGATAGCATCATTACATAATTACCATCACCATCAATCTTTCCATTAAATTTCGGTCCATACCAACGTGATAAAAAAAAAATTCTTGAAAATATTTTTACGTCAAACAAATAATATAATTACGTCAAAAATTTTGTACGACAAAATTTTAATTCAAACAAATTTTCCATCTTTTTACGTCAAAATTTTAATAATAATAATTTATATATAACACAAATTAAAATAAATATTATAATCAAATTCATATTTATGAATATAATTCATTATGATAAATTATTGAAAAATCACGCAATATAATCCATTAAATGTACTTGATTTAGTTATTGTCAATTCCGTAAATTTTTTTGTTCAAATAAAAAATACACCAATTTTGAATTCAAATGGAATTCAAAGAGTGATACTCGGTCGATAAAAACCTAAAAAAATTTTGAAATCAAATTGTAATTTTCAACCTTATCATGTATGATGATAAGATAAGTGCAAAGTAGTTAAGAAGTGGAGATTTTTGTGTGATAGCATCGTTACATAATTAACATCTTTCCATTAAATTTCGGTCCATACCAATGTGATACAAAAAAAATTGTTGAAATTTTTTTTACGTCAAACAGATATTATAATATTTTACGTCAAACAACTCTTTCCATCTTTTTACGTAAAAATTTTAATAATAATAATTTATATATAACACAAATTAATATAAATATTATAATCAAAATTCATATTCATATTTATGAATATAATTCATTATGATAAATTATTGAAAAATCACGCAGTATAATATATTAAATGTACTTAATTCAGTTATTGTTAATTCCGTAAATTTTTTTTTAAATAATCTTATATTCAAAATATTTGTTAAAATTTGTATTAATTTATATCTTGTATCATGGCATTCTACTAATTTTAAACTAATATACAGTAGAACTCAAAAATAAAATGTTCAACTTTTCATATTCATGCGACATTTAAGAAAAAAAAAAATATCCAACGACATTTTATAACGATAACAAATATAATAACACTAAAATTTATTATAGAATTCGGAATTCAACGACATGGAATGAAATTAAAATTCATAATAATCAAACTTAAATATCATAAATATCTCCTGCTCCTTGCTAATGTTGAGGGAAAATATCAACATTTTGAGGGAAAATCCCACCATATTTGATAACATGAGTTCTTCCATAAATTTATTAATATGAATTAAGATATTTTTTAAAATTACATAAATTTGATATTACAAATATAAATATTTACCTGTTCATCATGAAAGAGTATATGGAATGCGTTCCAGCTCTCCCGTTGGTGATGCGTTTCAACTATTAGGACTGCTTTCAAGTGCAAAAAAGGCTTGTTTCTCCTACTCACGGAATCGAGTGTATCCCAGACTGGCGGCATTTATTATCAATGTGTTCTGATTTTTTTTTTTTTCTCTGTAAAATTTATCTCGGTTTTTTTTTCTGTGAACTGTGAATGACGTGAACTTTTTTTTTTTCTAAACTATGAATGACGTGAATTGTTGAGTAGTGGTAGTGCATACTCCCTCCGTTTCTTATTAAATGTCGTTTTAATTTAAAACTTCTAAATTACGATTTTAATGGGTTGTGTAATAATCTTATTTTTTAATCTTTTTAAATTTAGTTTTTGAATTATTAATGGGTGGTTTTTAAAGATAATGATACGAGATAATGTTTGTTAAAGAGAATAAAGATGTAAGAATGAATATAATATTTCCAACGACAATTAATTTACAAAAAAGTTGACACCCTACAACGACATTTAAAACGAAACAGAGGGAGTATGATTTTATACCAAACAACCATTTTTGAACTAAAGATTCGCATAATTATGTAGTAATAATTATGGATCCAATTGTGACTTATCCACATATCCCTATAATATCTCTAATCAATTAATTTTTGAATTAATCATGTAACGATAATTATGGATTCAATTGTGACTTATCCACAATCCCAATAATATCTCTAATAATAATTATGGATCCAATTGTGACTTATCCACATATCCCTATAATATCTCTAATCAATTAATTTTTGAATTAATCATGTAATGATAATTATGGATCCAATTGTAACTTATCCACAATCCCAATAGTATCTCTAATAAACAAATTTTTGAATTGAAGTATGACTTTTTTAAAATTTCGTGTATTATAAATGCAATAAATCTGGTTTCTATATTTAGATTGTCAAATTTTTTTTTTTTTGGTCAAAAGTTTCTAAAAAGGTATTTTAACAACCACCTTTATATATATATATAGATTCCTATACTTTCTAAACAAAACTTCTGAATGCGAAGGTCCAGGACTTTGATCTGCTATTTGATTGTTGAGGAAATTGGTTAAAGAGTTGTGTGGTTTGATGGAAATAAGCCTGCTGCTTCTTGTGTTTTTTCATCTGTTTTATTTTTTTGTAGTGTACTAATTAGTTAGTTGCTGGTGTAGAGATTTGCAATATTTACGAGCAATGGATGAGTTATGGGTTTTCTTAACAAATAAATTATTTACGTCTTTTTCTTTTTGTAACAAAAACCTTCAAAACTAATGGTTTAATTGATTTTATTTGGATCGTCAATTGATTACTATAAATAACTTTTAGATAAAATGAATATTTTCTACTACTAAACATTCAATATTCGCACGAAAATATTGATGTTCGTCATTTGAAATTTCGTCATTGGATTAATGGAAGTGACCACATCATTTGGACTCGTATTTCAAATTAGTGGATATAGACATATAGCACATAAGAATGACTTGGTGAAACCACATCTTATGCATTCTGCTGGGAACGAGGAAATCTAATACTTTTACATCATATATAAAATAGTCTAAAAATATTATACAACTGAGGTTGATCTCAGGTGACCAAGTTATGATTCAGTTTGGTCAGACACAATCTATTAGTGAAACTAAATATATCTTTTTACTAAAATACTTTATTAAATATAATGTATTCAATACCTTTACATCATATATAAAATAGTCTAAAAATATTATACAACTAAGGTCGATCTCAGGTGACTAAGTTATGATTCAGTTTGGTCAGACACAATCTATTAGTGAAACTAAATATATCTTTGTACTAAAATACTTTATTAAATATAATGTATTCCAAACTCCAAATAATCATATTAAGAATGTTTTTATAACACATGTTCAATCATTTATGAATATTTGTATATTATTTTATAAATATTTATAAGAAAAAAATGATATTATAATACAAATTTTATTAATGATTGATAAATTTAAGGTTCTCAGAACTCGACAGTTGTTCGAATCGATTAAGTTATTTATTTAATGATTTATTTGTTGGACCAATATAACTTATTGATATATTAATATATATGGTTCTCCTTATAATAAATTGATTTAGAAAATACTAATTAAATATCTTAATAATTTAAAATTTTTAAATGTTTAATCTAATTTATAAATAATTTATAATTTTTATTTCATTTAATATGCATTTATTTATATTAAAAATAATTCTAAATATAAAAAAATATTTAAAAATCACGCAAACCATACCAGTTCGACCAACTAGTGTTGATCGATTCTCTTGATTTTTTTTTTCTTTTTTCTTTTTTTTTTCCAACAGGAGCAGATCGGTTACCAATCCATCCGGCCAGACATTTTGGTTTGGTCCGATTTTGAATTAATCTTATTTATATATTTAATTTATAACAATTAGCAGCATGAGTTACTACAATCGAATGGTCTTAATAATTAATGTTATTTTTATATTTAATTTATAATATAATCGTAACATTGTTTCACCTTGCATTGCACGTACCATGTACTAATAGTTATATATTATGGTGAGTTACGGGCCATGTACTATTAGAGTAGTAGTTATATATATATATATGGTGAGTTGAAAAAAAATTAAAGTTGATAGTAGTTAGTGAGTAGTTTTCTTTCCTTTTATTATCCACATTTTGAGAACAAAATGCCTTAAAATTTCTCTTCGTCTAATGCATTTGATTGGCACGACCATGGCCATGTAAGAGTCGTGCATGATCCTTCCCAAATGCCATATTTTCATGATAAGCATTCTGATTCGTAACTCACTTTAATAGAAACGTTCATTCACATTTTGTCAATAATAATAATAATAATAATAATAATAATAATAATAATAATAATAATAATAATAATAATAAAAAAGTAATCATTCCATGTCTGTGATCGCCATGGAACTAAGATTTTTTGTTGTTGGATAAACTATAAAGCACAATTCAACTTTATATCCAAATTCCAATGAACATGAAATACTTGTATAAATATTAAGTTGTTGGAGACTTGAAGTTCGACTTGGATTGGCTCTTCATTCAAGTTAAGTGCACACGAAAATGTGTGTTGGGTGTTCCTTTTCCATTTTTTCAACATGATTATTGCTGGAAAATCATTCGGGCCTATAGCACATAATATGCATAGATATCACATGTTCCAACACATAAGGACCATAGATTTAATTTCCGATTCCCGAGTAATAGGCTAGCACGTCTCCTCATTTTGAGACAGTATTATATATCCTCGTTCCCATATAGAAATACATTCAAAAAAACAAACATAGTAAAATCTTAATGCCAAAAAGTTAAGAAAAACTCAAATGATCTTCCCACAAATATATATATATATATAAAAGTTTCATAAAATCAAAGCGACTATATATACTGAAATGGAGAAACTATAGGAACACAATTTCAAACAAGTAACCTATTGCTACCTTTATAATCCCATATGCATCTCCCTTTATAATTACTAGTAAGGGACACGTGCGATGCACGTCGGGAAAATTATTTTTTTATAATTTATTTCACAAGGAGTTGTTTGTTTTATAGTACTATTTTTTCTTAAATTCTTTCTTAATAGAAAGTATGTAGTGGTCGGGATAAATTATTAATTTTCTAAGATAAAATAGATAGTAGATGGATTTTTTTTAAAATGTAAAGTAAATGAACTATAGCAAAAAAGTAACAAAAGATTGTTCTTAAATTTAAACAGTAACTAAAGAATGTTCTTAAATTTAAATGATCTAAAGAAGTAACTATGGTCTTCAACTCTTCTCTTTCTTTATGTTGATAATCGGAGAGGATGACTTCTTTCCCTTTCCTTTTGAATTTTTCCGCGCACACTTCTTTTTAAGGCTGCTGATTGTTTCATTATCCTCGATTTCAATCACACTATCATTGTCGTCTTCCTTTATCTTGTCAGCGACGCGTTTTTTTCTTAAAACTTGCTTTTTTTTGTGGCGCCCCTTGATTCTTTTGCAGATCACTTAGAGATTTGGGAGATTCTGATGACCTTTCGTTCATGTTATCCTCATTGGTAGGTTTTAATCTTGCTATTGCTTCGGCAACCACGTTCATTTCTCCTCTTGAGTTGTAGGACTTATGATTTATTTTGATGAGAAATTGAAATTCGGTGGTTGATTGCAAGCTCAAGCCTCGATAGTAACCGGATGATTCTTCTCCCTAATGAATATGGAACGGAATTTAACTTAAAATGGATTATTTGAAGATGGATTGGAGTTATAAATTGGTGTATTTGAAGATGGTTTTGAGGTATTAATTGTAAATTTTATTTACCTGCTCAATAGATCTAATATAGTCTGCAACAGAACACCCCACGTAAATCATCCCGACATCGTCGAAAAGTGTGATAGTTCCACTGAGGTTCCCTTCTACGACATTTAGTACCAACCTATATCTGCAAATAGTACAATTGTTTTAATTGTGTTTTATATATAAAATATAAGGTGTAAACTTTTTTTGTTTTTTCTTATTACCTTGGAGTTGTTTCCACGACATCGTTGCACTTTTTACACATCTTGTTGCCTTCATTCTTGTCAACAGAGGAGGTGCATTTTGTGCATGATTCATACCATAGAGATGTTTTGTTCATTACCTTGTCGACAAATTCTCTCAAACAATAGTTCTTTCCCTGTAATTGCAAACCATTTTTATTGATATAGATATCTCAACCAAAGAATATGTTGGTTATTTATGATATTTGTTAAATTTACCTCAATTATGTCTGCACGATTGTAGTAAATCTGTTGCAAGGTGATCCTATCCAAATCCTTCATTTTTCGTGCCATTGACATTTCAATTATATTCACAGGCCTGCCATGTGTTTGTAACCTAAAAAAATACAAAAAGTATGTGGTTTTTTTTTTTTAAGTAAAGTGTGATATTTTTTTTATATCGTATAAAGAATTTAGAGTATACCATATACGCATATGGTTGTTTTCCTCACACGCCGTGTTTATTTGAAGAAGAGATGCTGCACTGGTTTGCATTTGCAATTGGCCTATTCAATTAAATGTGAACAATATAAGAGCAAAAGATGATACATAATAGTTGTGTATGGGAGAGTAAAATTAAAATAATTACTCCTAGCAATATCTATGATTTTAAACATGCATGCTGCAGTGGAATAAATATTAACAATCATTTTTCTTTCGTTTTAGTTATCTATTAAATAAATACTCACAGGCAATAAATATTCCCAACAATATGTATGATTGTAATAAGAATTAAAAATTAATTTAAATACTCACAGCTTTACTCCAATAAATTAAACAATTGAAAAGAACATTGTTTTTATTTATAAATAACATCTTAAATCATGTAATTGTAATTTGTTTATCAATATGCATGATAATTGTGTATCGCTGCATAATCTAATGTAGAGAAAGTTATACACACCATTATGTACAAACATAATTTAAGGCATTATAAAAATAAAGTATTGTTAATGTAATAGCTTTTTACGTTACCGTTGTAGATCTTTGGTGATATCAAATTGCTAATTGCAATAAATGGCCTCTCTTCAACCATATTTTGTACAATGGATCCTTCATTTTGAGCCATGTCATCCCATAAAGAGACTATAATGGATCGATACCTACAAATTCAATCAATTTAAAACTTTGTTATTATTATTAATATTTTGTAAATTATAAATATTATATGTTTGAAGTGTATTTATGGGAGTTTTTCTATTATATATATCTATATGTGTATTAGAAGTATACAGCTTATTATGAGTATTTAATAAAGCATTGTAAATTTGTAAGGTAAAAATATATGTACTCTTGATCCATAATGGTTATCTCTCTTATGGTTGTTTTTGCTCCGGTTGCTTTTGTCACCACCTTTTCCTTGGCCTTCATTACGATCCCACATATGTCTGGAGAAAAATATAAATGTAATTTTATTAATAGAGTAGAGTTTATAGGAATTTAATTTTTGCATATTGTACAATATATACATACCAATTTTTTTGTTCGCATGATTTTTGACATTGATGTTGTTGAACGTGGTGAAATTATAGGAGATAATGTATCGTATATCTTCACCAGCAAGATTTACAGAGGTGTCGTTGGCTTTTTTAAGAAGTATTTCTTTCTCTGGATGAATGGCCATTTTTGCAAAAGTGGGATTGACTTTTCCAACTTCACCATTAGTGATTGAATACGTATTGTTGAGTTGGAATTTTTTGGCGTATTCATCAATATCAGCATTAAACATTATTACTCCAATTTGGTCTCCCTGCACAAGTATAAATGAATAAAATAAATAGTTAATCACAATTGTTTATCTCAGGCTTTAAATTTTTAATTAATTATTAAGTTTTTTTTAGAAGTAATTAAATTACTAATCAAAGTACTTTATGTTTTTGTGAAATTCTTTATATGAATTATCCACTCAAAATCTTTACGTGCTGAAATCACAGAATCATACACCAAATTCACACAATTTGATAATTATAACAATATGGACATGCTGATCAAAATTATGGCTGTTTTGGGGTCATTTTATATGGGCTGTACTGATGAATATGCATGTTGCTTGCTATCGTTTCAACGGATATATATTTATCACCTAGTCTTGATAGTCCTAGTTATTTTGTTACTCAATTTGAAACACTTGACACGTGAGCCGATAGCGCTTATGAGTTGCTTTTATAATGTGTTGACTTGAGTGTCACCAAAAGCACCAAACGAAATTCAAGATTAATTGTGTATCTGACAATGAAAAAGAAAAGCAGAAAAGGCATGCATACGTATATATAGTAAAACACAACCAATTCCATTATCAGGATTCATAAAACAGATTCTAATGAGTATAGTGGGTAGTTACAAAATAAGGATTGGTGAATATATACTTACATCCTTGTTGACCATTATCATCTTCTGTATTCGACTCGATCCATTCTGTCCACAGGGTGTTTCCGAGCCTGTCCTTAAAACTTTCAGTTGGATCGTGAATTTACTTTGGTTGATCTCTAACGAATTTACCGTAAGGCTCGACATAATGGTGTTGATTCTGCATGATATAATTGTTGAAGTATACCATTAAACCAAATTAATATAACCAAGTAGAAGATGAAGTATTACCATTAAACCAAATTAATATAACCAAGCAGAAGATGAATATTAAAGGATTGGACATAACATAATATATAATACTTATTCTAGTGCCAAGAAAATTCACTTACAAACTTTGATCTTGCAATAGGATTTCTTACAGCAACGGTTGCTTTCTTGTAATCTCTTGGAATAAATTTATGTATGTAGAGGGTATATATAATATATGTTGTATACAATTTATGATATGGAGGTTTAATAGGTATCATTGTTTGATTAGAATTGTGTATATATAAAATTAGAAGTTTTTATATTTATTATATGAATTTTATTTAATAAGGATTCCTAACTATTAAAGATTTAAATTTAATATCAGTTATATTGATTTGAAGGTGATTATTTCTCTTAAGAATTTAAGTCCCTACGAATAGTTTCTAGTTTCATTATCCTATAGTTACTTAAACTCTATTCATTAATCCTTTCATCAATCAATCATAGAATAAATATATAATTATGACGCATACCTGTGTAATGTTATGTCAACAATTGAACAACATATTTGGCCGCAAGGGTTTGCCACGTTACCTAATTATATATTGAGCTAAGCTATTAATTATTTTAGTCCAAATCTTTATTCGAACATGTCATAAGTTTATACAATAAAATATTTGATATTATTTTAGTGAAAATGTCAATTATACTCATAAAATTCATTATTGATCAAATTCAAAATATGAGTTGAAAGGTGAACAGTTTACAAATCAATATTGAATTTATTTAAATTAAATTTTATATAATAATTGATATTTTGATATACATTATTTATATAAGTAGTTATGTTGATTGGTGTGATTTTTATAAAAGAAATGAAGGAATTTCCGCATCACTATGACAATTATAAATTATAATAGTTTCGAAATATAAAATTAGTAATTTGAAATGAACGGAATATTATTCAACTTTTACCATATTAAGGATAAAACAGTCTTAAGCATATTAAAGAGAGAGAGAGAGAGAAAAAATACAGAAAAGCTCAATATTGTTTGTTTCGTATTTACCATTTTGGGGGCTAAATTAGAGGTTGGAGGGTGAATTAGATGCTTGACACATTAGAACAAAGAGAAACAAAGACAGACCAAGAGAAGAAAAATGTTCATATCGGGTTCATCTTCTAGACAGAAACCTTGCTTCAAACCTTGAAAGATGGAACTGATCACAAATCATCATTGCAAGCTGATTAATATAAAAGAAATTAGTGAAAGAATACTTGGATGAACTAAACATCTATAATACATGATTCTCAGAAATGACATCATTGAAATTTTAGCTTCGGGTGAGTAATGAGACAAGAAGATAAAGAAAAAGAAAAAGAAAAATCTACGAAGGACCAATCTGGACACATAAGACAGAATGAAATTATTGCATCCAAACATCCTTTTAGAAAAAGAAAAAAAAAATTAAGGAGTAAACACCAACTAACAACTCTCCTACATCTGGACACATAATGACCCTTCACCAGCTCAATGAGATCTTTCTTCACATTCCACGATCAGTGTTTAGAAGAGTTTCTACACTAAATATGTAAAATAGCAATGACATTACTATAAGCTTGTACTTCTCAGTTCTCCCCCACTGCACCAGCTTTGTATTTATCTGTGGGACCTCCTTTTTGTAGAAGTAAATATACCTAACAGTAAAAGGAATAAATAGAAGCAGTAAGCTTTTATCAGTAATATATATGGACAACATTCATATTTCTCAGAGCACTCTTTAAATAGAGCAAGAACTTAGACGAACATCGAGAAATCGCATATTGAGAAAGAATCCCACTATTGGAATAAAAAATGAAATAAAAACCATTGGAATTTAAAAGAGTCTTCAATATAATACATATCCCAACAGCCTAACACACCTCTCCCCATCTTTGACACTGTCATGTTCATCAAAAATTAAATTAAAAATATATATTATTTCAGCAAAAATATAAATATAAATACAAATAAAATACAAACAGGTTATGCAAATTATTAGATTAAACTTACCCTTGTGCAGTATCAGAAACTCCAGTGGCTTCACTCAAAATGAAACCAGCTTTTTTCAACAAACCAAGCTTCTCAACCTCCACAGGAATGCGTCCTTGAAATTTATTAAATCTCTTATTACAGAGCAACTTAGAAATTTTTTTGTTTATAAGAAGGTAAAGTGAATTTGAGATATGAGATATAAATGACGAAATAACTAAAATTTTGATGTAATATAAAAAATAATACAATATTAAATTATTAGGCTGAAAGTTATAAATATGTGAGTTGCTGAATAGTATTTTTTTGAAAAATATATAAACGACTACTTAGTTTGTGTTAATAGTATTTCAACCAAAAACTTTGTTCTAAGCACGATGCATGACATGAACAGAAGGAGGAAATAGATTGGCAGAATAATAGTATAAGACTTGAAACATGAATTCGATTGCTAATGCACCATTCCAGAAACGGATTATCTCTAACAAAATCGGGCATGAAGCAAAAAGAAATTATTATTTGCCGGAATATATGTTTCCATTTTTGTTTTAATGAAGTGTGCCCTTTGTAGATTTCCTCTTTCTGATTGATTTTAATCAAAATATTAAAAATCCAATTTAATATATGTAAATTCGTATAAATGATCCAATCTACTCCAGATATGTTTACTGTTGTGATCCAGTTTCAATAATAAAAAACAGATCTAATTATAAAACAATCATTCAGTTTGACATATAATGATTGAAAATTCCTTTATCAAGTACTCCCTCATCGTGGAAATGCATTTAGTAAAATTGAAACAAATACTGAGTGTAACTTTCAATTTTTAGTGATTTCAACAAACCTCAAAAGGCCAAAGATACTTGCACAAAACATGGCTTGTCAGAAAAAAGTATAGATACATGGCTTAAAATACAAACAGAAAAAATATTCCCAACCAATTATTCAAAAAGAAAAATAGGCTATTTACAATGATAATTTTTTTACCTTATATTCCCAACCGCCGTGACATTTGCATTTATGGTAGACTTTCTTCCATGTGGTCATGCTCTGTATTAAAATTATATTAATAAAGTTTTAGATAATATTCATAAGTTATAATATCATAGTATAAATGAAAACCAATTATACCTGAACGTAAAACTTGTCTGTACACCACATTTTTAGTTCTTGTATTTTCTTGTGAACTCGTGTTGGGTGGTTTTATTAAAACTTTTGTTGTATGCATCAAAGTTCCCCTAGAGAGTGCGACATACAATTGACCGTGCGAGAAGACTGATTGAGGCAATTAGATTCCGACATTTGGGATTGTTTGTCCTTGTGCTTTATTTATGGTCATGGCAAAACAAAGTCTAATTGGGAATTGCTTGCGTTTGAAAATGAATGGATAACCTTCATTTTCAGCTGGTGATAAGGGTATCCTAGGTATGAAGACATGTTTTCCAGCATATTGACCAAATACAATTTCAGCATCAATCACATTATTCTTGAAATCTCTGCATACCATCCTTGTACCATTGCACAATCCGTTAGATGGATCCAAGTTTCTCAAGAGGATTATGGGACAATCTCTTTTCAGGACCAATTTATGAGGCGGCAATCCATTTGGAGTCAACGAATTCAAGAAGTCTTCCTCGTAATAATTATTTGCATCATCAACTGCTTCATCATAACTGGCAAAAAAATTTTCTTCTCCTGGAAAGATAGAGATTAATTTCTCGTTCAATCTATCCACGTGGTCATTTTTAGGGGTAAGTATTGCACGACATGCCGTGTATTCAGCAGACTTCGCATTTCGTTCCAAATTTGGAAAAATGATGTTCAGAAGTCGTTGTATTGAATCATCCTCATTGTCATAAGCAACAATCATCTCTTCCGGACTTCAATATTACCATCTGTGTCAGTTGGTTCCTTACCATCCCCAACTCTAAGTAAGAACTTACTAAAGGCAGGATCATTCCTTGACCTCATGTTTCTGGACAAGGAAATCTTCTTCATTTTAGGCCACAATGTTGACTTGACCAAACTTGCAGATATTGTTTGTTGGATTGTAGCCTTTGGGATCACTGGTAAAACTTGCCGAAAATCACCACCCAGAACAACCACTTTTCCGCCGAAATCTTGAGTATTACCCATTACATCTTGCAATAAATAATGCACATACTCAATCGCCCATCGTTTTGCCATTGGCGCTTCATCCCATATTATTAACCGTGCCTTCCGTAATAATTCGGCAACTCCACTTTGTTTTGACACACTGCCTTTACATCCTTCACTTACATCAATTGGTATTTTGAAACGTGAATGTGTTGTTCTTCCACCAGGCATAATCGCAGCAGCAACTCCAGATGTTGCGGTAGCAAGGGCTATCAGATTTTTTGATCTAAGATGAGCTAACAATGCACGGTATAAGAATGTTTTTCCTGTTCCTCCTGGTCCATCAATGAAGAATATGCCTCCTTGTCCGCTTTTTACACAATCCAAAACTAATGAAAATGCTTCATGCTGTTGATCATTCAACATTCCTACAACTGCATAATCTTCAGGAGGCACTTCAATCGAAAGTTCGTCTTGAATCTCTCTATGAATATCATCATACATCTTAATCAGATCTATGGGTATATTTGGAAGATCATAGTCACATACACTCTTACCCATACTCTCTAAGTATGAGTTTATACCGTTTAAAGTCTTGGCGGCATATACTTCTTCCGATGCATTTGAATCTCTTCTGAAATCTTCAGACATTGCATGACAGTATGTATTCCACAGCTCTTTCACATTCGTTGGAGCACAATGAACCAATAGGGTTGCAAATAGCCTTCTCAATTCGCGTGGCATTTGAAAAGTCACTGCTTCATTCAAACATTCAAAAATATTTTGATCAGATTCAAGTAATCCCCTTTTTTGGGCTGCTTCTTTGAATGAATGACAAAGAACATTATATACAGTTGCCAAATCTTTGAAAGATGTTGGTCCCCTAACGTGATTCAAGAGTAGCTTCTCATAATATCTTTCTCCTTCATTTGGATTTGCAGTATTCACGCGGCCAATAACATCTTTTTTAATCCTTTTACGCCAATATTTTGGCTTTTTCTTCCATACATAATGCTCAGGAAATTCGCGATAAAGATTATTTCTTGCTTCTTCACTTTGAGCGCACATTGAGAAATACTCTGTAAGCATTGTTTTGGAATTATGTTCCCAACTCAAAATATTTTTGAGATTTTGATTTGCTGGATAAGGCACAAGGTGCTTGTCTGGAAGATGAAGTGGCAAGTTAATAACTGCAGGGCATATATCATTCATGCTAAACTCAAATATCCTCCATGCTGCTTCTTGAGCAGATACCCATCGTGCATCTTGAAACTCCTTGATTTCATCGACCAACTGCTCATCATTATTGTGGGTAACATTAATTGCCACTCGGTCATGCCCTTTGTATATGTATTTATAAAGATATTTCACAGCTGTAATTCCTGAACATACTTCCACATTTATGTGACAGTTATATCTTGATAGGAGAAAAGGATTGTATGGCACTACCCACTGATTGTCTAGTTGAGCATTGCGAACTTGAACTGTTAATCCGTTTTTGTTTCTTCTGTAAACCGGGTATCCATCTTTTCCTTGTACAGTTTTCTCGCAAAATGCACGTGGATAATGATATTTGCACTTACCATTCAACATGCACGCATTCTTCTCATTCTTTTCTCCACATGGTCCATGCATCATATGTCTCACAACCATCTCAAAGAGTTTGGGGTAGATTCTTCGATTTGGAAGTTCAGCAGAAACATATTTATCAAATTGATCAGGAGTTTGAATTTTATGTTCAGACTTTATGATAACCAACATATGGGCGTGTGGCAACCCTCTTTTTTGAAATTCAATTACGTGAACATGAGCAGCTACATCTCCAAATATATTCTTCTTAAGAATCTGATCCTTCAAATCTTGCAATTTTGCTTGGAACACTCTTGACGTCAAATCTGGACGATCTTGGGCTCGTTGCCCTTCATACAACAACTCTTGTATCTCTATCCAATCTGGATTGCAAGTCATTGTAATGAATAAATGTGGTTTTCCAAATTTTTGCACCAATGCTAGTGCATCAAGATACCTATGACGCATATCTCTTGGTCCTCCAATAAATGATGCAGGTAGCACAATTCGTTTTCCAACTTCACTTCCTCTAGTCTCTCCTTTCTTAACACTATCTTTAATTCCTTGGTATGATTCAGCTCTCATGTTCGATTGATTATGGCGATAATAATCTAATCTTGTTGTCTCCAGTTTTATATACATGTCAACGACATATTGCTGAAATAGTCTTTCACCAAGGAGAAGTGTTGATTCTCTAGGACTTCTGATTTGCAGTCTGTAGCAACTATATTCTCTGCATGATACTTTTTGGGGCTTTCTGCTCCAACAACTGTAAATAATATACAATGAATAATTAAAAAAGTAATTTAGTTAAAAAATCTTTTAAAAATATTGAATACAAATTTAACCAAACAATAAAGAATTTAATTCTTTATAAAAGCAGCTTTGATATAATGTTAAAAACACTTATAGCTTATTCATAATTTTGTTAAAATAATTAAATATTGTTGCAACAATTATGTCCATAATTGAAACATTGCATTATAATAAAAAAAAAAAATTGCATACCTTGGCATTCATGAGAAAGGATGTCATTCGGACAAGAAAATTTTGAGATTGATGAGATATTTGTATCTGAAAACGTAATGGAAATAAAATAAAACAAAATAAAATGTCATATCAATATAAAAAATACAAAGCATTAAATATAAATAAAAATATAAAATAAAATTAAATAAAAAATAAAAAAATTGTACCTTCTTTCTGCATATAGTTTTCATTAGAAGCTAACTTGAAAATCTTTTGATGCCAACCAACATCACCTTTTGGAAAAAGGAGGGGATATTGCAGTGGATCATAACATCCAAAATAATGCTTTATTCTATGTCTTGCACCTGAATGTGCATGAATATCAATGTCACGTTCAAAGGGAATATTAACATTATTTCCTTCAACCCATATTGCTGCGAATTGATCAGTTGTCGGACAATTATACACACGTTGGTCTAGTTTTGCATCCTTTGAGATATGGAGTCGAACTTCATCCATTGATGGATAGTCCTTCAATCGTCTAAAAACTTTTGCATATGGGTTTACATCCAAAACGGTAATGAGTTTGTTAACCGTAGATTTAGATAAAGAGGAGTTTGGAAATATGCCCATCCTATTCTCGACCTCTCGTTCTGTTTCCACAAAATACAACTGAAAATACCCAGGTCCATCTTCTTTAGGTAATAAGCTAGGAAGATCATGATACACTACTCCCTGAGCTCGAAAAGTATAGACTCCTTGTCTTGCAGATGCAAGTTCTTTATCTAATTTGACCCCTAATGATGTAAAAGAGAACATACTATTAAATAGGCGAATGTTTATCCGAAACTGTTTTGCCTCTTCCGTCTGTGAAGTGAACAATTCATATAATTCATCAGGCACTTCAATAGGAGCAAGTTTGACTTTCCCATTATCACAACAAAATGTTGGACACTCGTACTGAAATTTCATTGCACCGCAATGTATGCAATTGGGCATTTTTTTCAACTCATGTACCGCTAAACATACATTCCCTTTGATAATTGATCCTAAAGAATGACAAATACCAATTATTTATTAAATCACATAAATGAATGAAATGCCTAATTTATTTTTTTATGTACAATAATAATAGAGTATTACTAATAATATATCTCTAGTAAATCACATTAAATACAATAGAAAACAATCAAATGTTAGTATATTTTTCATAATTTGAAGCATACTCATTTTTTTATTAAGACATCATTTATATTTTTATTTGTACAAAAGTAAAGTATTGACTCCATTACAACTTTAATAACATCAAATATGGAATATGTAAATGCATTATGACAACCTAATTTAAAAAAATAAAAAACAATAAAAACAACTAATTCTTGAAGTATAAAAGAAGCATATAGTACTCATTTAGATCTCATAAAAATATGTATATATTTTGTATTAGAGGATTAAATATCTCTAACCTTCAGGTCCAGATGAAACTTCATCGGTATCAAGACATGCAACGCCCATATTTGTCCCTTGCGATGTTTATTTTTTTTAGCACAATACACTTGCTTCTGATAAGGATCTAAATCGTTGTATCTTCTTTTCATCTTAGTTGCATTTCGACGCCGATATACATCCTTCACTGTGATAGATACAATTGAATAAAAATGTTAAAAAAATATATATATATTAATGTAAAATAAATAATATAATGAAAATGTTTTACTATTAATTTATTATGGTGTATAACCTGCATAAATAATTTAATATGAATTTTCAATTAGTTAATTATCATATGATATAATAGATGAAAAAAATGCATATTAATATGTATAATATATATATATATATATATATATAATATTTTTATACAAAAATAAAAAATAAAACGGGACAAANATATATATATATATATATATTAATTACCTGTTGACAAATCAAATGTTGATGATTTTTCACTCATGCTGCAACTTGATAAGATCCTTTAAAAACCAAATCATTTTGGCAAAGAATAACAAAATTAATTAAAAAGCAAAAATAAAATATAACATTAGCAAGAGAAGTGAAATTAAAATAGAAATTAATGTAAAGAAATATGTTGTCGAGATAATTTGTGGTTTCAATTTTAAGAAAACTATGACCAGAAACACAGTTTTTGATGAAAGATTACCATTACAAACCCATAGCAAAGGCTAATAAATCTAGCATTCAAATAAATATATTAACATTAAAATATAAATAAATATATTAGCATTATAAAATCTAGCATGAAAATCGATATAGGAAAAGTACATTCAAATAAATGGATTATAAAAATTAAAGTATGATTGATATTAACATTGTTTGATTGTAAATAAATAATCCCAGCAATATGTATGATTGTAAATAAATACTCCCAGACAATAAATACACCCAACAATATGTATGATTGTAAATTGGTTCCGAAATATCTATGATTGTAATTAAAGCTAAAAATTATTAACAAAAAACAGTCCACATTAGGTGTAGTTAAAAAATGCCATTTTCTAAATTTATCCCTCAGAATATGTTTTCACGTACGTGCCTGAACAAAGCAGAGTGTTTTGGATTCAATTTTCGATTACAAAGTGTATTGACTTTTAATCTTGGCATGTTTACCTAAGGAAATTCGAGACAGTTTCAACATCATAACTCACCACTGTAAAATCCATCTCAACATGATAGAAACTAATTAAACAGGAACTTAATATTTAACATTCATTTGGTAGTTAATAAAGGAAAAAAATTGAAGGCTAACTAATAGTAAAAAGTTAAGATTATCAACACTTAATAAAAAAAATAAAAAAAAACAAAATTAAATGCTAACTAATAGTAAAAAATTAAAATTATCAAGCTAAGGGGAATAAACATTGAACAACTCACTGGTGAGAAATCGATACCTCGAAACCCAAATTAATTTCCTTCACTTGCTGCATAGAAAAAGACATCTCATTACAAGACATAAATTTTGAACTTAAGCAAAATACCTCAGTTCAACTTTTATTAGATAATTAAGGTATACAGTAAATGCATATATTTGGAGGTCATAAGAATATGCTGCAAACCCAAATGTTTCAATATGAGGTGAATAACAATACCAAGCATTTTGAACTGAAAATTTGAGCACTTTCTATCAAGACTAAAAGAGCTAAGTCGAAATTCAGATTGTTGTTCTTAATTGCTTTTTCGTTCTTGTCTTGATGACCTGGCCTCAGGGTATAACAGTAATTGGCAGAAAAATGGACAATTGAGATTTAAATGAAATATAAATGAAATATATTATTCTTGTACAAAATCAAGGACTTTGAGATTTAAGAATTTGGATATTATTTTAGCTAATTGATTCCAATTTTTCCTGTACGAATTTGATTTATGTGACACCTTCAACAGTGAAAAGGTAACGAATAATTAGCAGGTCAAGAACCCTTATTTTCTGCACATCTAGTCGGTCTCACGGTGCACCCATTTAAATCCATACGAATAGCATAACTCAAACTTGTGAGGGTATAGGCGTCAACACAGCCATTCATTAAATTACATGACCCTGTTTTTAAACAATATCCTTATCTTACATCTTAAAGTGGATAGGAGTGTGTTCTTATATATGCAAAAAGCAACTTTTTCTTTTAAGAAAGTGAAACCCACTTTTCTTTTTAGATGTATAAATTACATCAATTGGCTTCTAATCTTTGAAGGAGCTTCAATCTCTAGTTCAAATATATTAATTACATTAAGTTACTTTTAGTTAACTGAACTTTATTTGTTATTATTCATGCTTATAATTTTTCTATAAATTACACTTTTATCTCTTTTACTAATCGTTGTGATTATAGTTTTACTATTATAAATATAACAAATATAAAAGATGTCTTAAGCAATCAATATTCATCTATTTAGTAATATGTCTTTGCATTTAATTTTTTTAAAGAAGAAATAAAATGGTCATTTTGTTATTTTGGAACCTTACCCAAGTTTCAAAGCTCCTGATGCTTTCAGTAGTTCGTTTTTGCAGAGGCGGAGAAGACAGACAAAACTTATTGCAAATAGTTATGTGCAAGCAGAACAAAACTCTTCAAAATAGACCTTTGCAAATACCAACATAACATAATATAATAAGAACGTAAAATTTAGAGCAACGGCCGCAAACTTTATTGTACATCAAAGCAGGAATTTACCATTAAATATTTTATCGCTATAACATCAAAATTGATTATGGTTTCCTCCTCCAAGCATCTTTACTTTTTTTAAATTACAAGTATTGTAGTTCATATGTTTGTATGTTTGTACACTACATTTAATTGTAACTCTAGCAATTTATAACATCTGTCTAATCCTAGTAGTCGAGATCAAGATACTTTAGACCAATGCAATAATATTTTTGCCCAAAGGTGAGATATTTTAAGCCGAGTGTAAACTTACCTAGGTCCTCATATTATAAGCATGCAAGGCATTAACTATCTCACTTATTGACAATGACAGATAAAATGGAAGTAGTGTCCAACATTTACCAATATGATGGATAAATGATTGGCAAACTGTGTAATTTATATCAAAAAGTAACTATTAATGAAAAATGTAAATGTGCTGGAACAATAAACTTTCACATCACAAGACAGTTACCTTCGACTCCACAGCTCCGCTAAAAGAAGAGTTTCCTTAACTGCAATCACATGACCTCACATGCAGATTAAGGAGCATCGTCCTTCAAATTTAATATCCATAGTAGGAACCACCAAAATTGTAATATAAAAGTATGTTACCAAGTAACAACTATCCAATCTACTCCTTCGATTCAGCTTATAAAAAGTAAATTATCCAAATGAATGTGCCCCTTCTCGTAATGTTTTGTTGATTCGCTTGTACTTCACATAATTGTTAAGCGACTATAGAGACAGAGACAAATTATATTGATGAGTCACCATACCCAGCAAACACATACCGAAGTACCACAAAGAAAGAATAAAAGTTGATTGGTGACTCCTAAATCTCCCCGTAAACGAATCAATCACATTGAAAATTAGATAACCTAATAAACCACTATTGTAACATTAAAGGGTGTAACTATCTTCCCTTCTCTTCCCTCTTTCATCAAATTCAGTTGGTGAATATTTATCAAATATGAAAGTTAGAAAGGCAGTAAATAAAATCAACACACACAATTAAGTACCCTAATACATAACACCATAGAAAGTTAGAAACATGAGCATATCGGAATTTTTTAATCAAACATAAATACGTAAACTTACCAGTGAGATAAATGGAGAGGATATTCGATCGATCGACGGAGGACGCGTTGGCGGGGCTGGGCTGGGCCTATTTAATCCTGTCCGATTTTGTCTTCGATCCTGTCCGATTTTGTTTTCTTAGAGGTGAAAAACCCGGTTATAACTCGAAAAAAGAAAGAAAGAAAAATCCTTACCAGGGATTCGTGAAGATGACCGACGTGGAATGTCGAGAAATTCCGATCTTCCTTACCAGGGATTCGTGAAGATGACCGACGTGGAATGTCGAGAAACTCCGATCCCGTCGTCTTCTCCGATGGAAAAAAAAACCTTACCAGGGATTGGTGAAGATGACCGACATGGAATGTCAAGAAACTCCGATCCCATCGTCTTCCCCGATGGAAATTTTTTGGGGCTGTGCGCGTTTTTTTGGGCAGAGAGAATGGGCGGGCCGAAAATTTGGGGGCAGATAATCGGTAATGTCGATTTGTTGTAGGATTTGTGGATAGATAATTAGGTTTAAGACTATTATTATTAATATTAGGACTGTATTATTAATATTAAATTAAAAAATTATTTGGCAAAGTAAGGTTAATTTTAGGCAAAACATAAGTTTACAGATTCATTGGTCCTTTTAAAATAATAGAGATAGAGATAGAGATTTTGCCCCTCCAAACAACAAAAAAAAAAGAAGAACAAGACAAGATGAGTTTAGTAGTCAGAGTATGTATTAGCATTTACTGGAGGGGCGTGCAATCGGGATTTTGGCTGTCTCCACCATTAGGAGCCTCATCACCCTCGTTGGTCCTTAAACATTGATCAACAAATTCCATGTCGCTAATATCCAAGTTATGTTGTAGTGGAACATAGCTACTACTCTCATGCGGCCACACGAATCCCAATGGATTATGGTGATAGAAGCCCAATATAGGTGGTTGTCTGCTCACAAAGTAAGGATTATGATTATGCAACATCCCATGATTATAATAATGTTCAATATTATTACCAAAATGGTCGGCTACGTATGGGAAGTTCATGCTGTAACGGTTAGTCGACAACTGGTAACTGTTGTCCGACAACAACTGGTTTTGGTGGTAAACATTCACATCTCTAATGCCATTATCGTTGCTCGTGATCATCGGACTCTGTTCGGCCATTTGCTCCATCACCACAATGCCTTTGTTGTCATCTTCCATGATCACAATATTGCCTTTGTTGTCGTCTTCCAATTCACTGTTATCGCCTAACAATGGGGACTCCAGCATGCTGGACTCCTCATCGTCAGGAACACTGTCATCGACATCCCTTTGCTTTTTATTCGACCTTTCCGGCTTTTTGTAGATCCGGCATAGGACCCAATCATCTAACTGCGCCAATCATTCAAATTAATTATACTAAATTTATGTTACCCAAAAATTTTTTATACAAAAATAAGAAGAGGCGGTTAAAACATAAGAATGAACTCTAAAAATAATCTACAAGAATTAAATTGGTAAAACATAGAATGACCAAACACCCTTGAGACGTTTAGGCATATTAATTGACATAAAGAGAAATTACCCTACATATAGGCTAAATTGCAAAATAGAGCTTTACAAATTAGCAATAGAATCCAACAACCTTTAAAATTTTAAGGTTATTACTCAAATTCGGCTAAATTCGACAGATAAATTGCAAGAGATATAGTCAGTATCTTTCTACACTGTGGCAATAATAGCCTTTGAATTTGGTTGTAGTTGGGTAATTTAATCCAAAATTTTAAATGTTATTGGATACTATTGTCAATTCATAAAGTTGATGTTACTATTGTCACCGCGTAAAAGATATTGACTATATTTTGTAACTAATGAAAAACCAATATTGAGTGCACAAAAAAGAGTAGGCATGCACTTACCCTCATATCATTACAATTGGGGCTCTTGGAAGGAGTGTTGAGCTTGTACTCATGCATGATCCAATTGGTTTTTTTTCCTTCTCCGGGCTTTGGATTTCCCATGTAGAAAACAAGAGCCTTTTTCCTTCCGATTATTTCGCCACGACCTGAGAAAATTGTTCTGTCGGCACCCGTAGCCTTCCAATAGCCTCCTTCTTTGACTGACCGACTCGGCCTGCTCCCGTTAGGATACTTACGGTCACGCGGAGTGAAGAAGTACCATTCTTTGTCCCCAAGTTGAGGGTATCTCTCTTCAAAAAAAACCCAAATTAATTATTTGAAACACACAACATCAATCAATGTTCAAACATTATATATCTTCAAGTAGTAATGTAAACTTGCCCTCAATCACCCAAAATAAAAACTGAAATAAAAATTGGAATTTGAATAATAGTATGAATTGGATGTATATAATTACTTTGTTAAACACTAAGCATTGACCTAACTTAAACCCCATATCCAAATTTAATGTTCATCAGTTCTTTTCATTAGCAATTGATTGATAACATCTATATATGTTTTCTCTCTTCACATGCTAGTTCAATACAACAAAAATAATTTCGCTGAGTACAGGTGAATTTCATCAGCATGACAACAAACAACTAAAAAATAAAATTAAAATTCTAGCTAGTACCAAAGATCCATTACGTGTCCAAGGGCTTTTGTTCTTCTTGGCATCTGTTATTTTGGCACAAATCTTTTTGGTTCTTAAAAAGAAACAGTTTGTGAAGGTTCAATTGGAGATACCATTGTTTCTGGTACAGAAGTTCCTATAAAAATGGGAAATGCCCTACCTTTGAGTGCGGTTTGAACTATTGATTTACGTAATTGGAAGTAACCAATTAGATTAACTAATAATTGCATCACAAAAAGAAGACAAAGAACATGGAAGTATTACTACATTGCTTCAAACAACTACATAATGCTAAAATTCTAATAATGGAAAAAAGGAAAAAAAAAAAAGAATTAAAAATTACCAGCGAGGGACTCAGGAGACCAGAGGTAAAGTTCAACTTCACTCATCTCATCAACTGGAATTGGGTCATTGTTGACTTTCTTCATCAAGTAGTCAACGATGAGTTCATGGTCGGTGGGCATGAAACGGTAGCCTGGTGGAAAACGCGACCTTTGTGTCGATGTTGAAGCTAATTCATGCGTCCCTTGTCTCATATTTGAAGCTCCATCATCCTTTACCTGGTTTTGCTCGTTGCTATTGTTATTTTTCTCCATAGAGCTATAAAAAAATGGTTGTTATTTTCTTAATAAAGATTAAACATATATGAGTACTATTTATAGTGATTTAGGTCGAATATAATCACTTGGCCAAGAAAGGGATATTATATATGTATATGTATATATTTACAACCGAGCACTAGACCCCAGAGTTTGTATTTATACAAAGATTAGAATTTGAGTTGAATTAGGTTAGCATCCAAATATTATTTCTTTTTTAAATATGTTTATAATCAATTGTATTTATCAATTTGCTTTGTAATATTAATTATAAAATAAAAATTACTATGTATTTTGTAGCAGAAAATATATCGGGACGCAAAACCGAATCTTTAACGGACAGGGACACATTTTTTTTTTTGTTGGAATCTTTTTAGTATCTTAATCAACTTAGGCCTCATTTACTTTCATGGACAGGATTAGACAAAATAATACAGCCAACTTTACACGTCATCAATTTGTCTTCTATTTACATTTTGGGATTAAAAACTACTTTGTTGGACTAAATTAGAAAATAAGACCTGATGTCCAAATTGCCCTTCTATTCATAAAAAATGCAACACTCCATAAAATATATTGCTCTCATTCAGCAAGAGAGTCTGAAACACAACACCCAAGATTCATAATCAAAAGCAAAGCATCCAAAACTCATTTCAAGTAATTAAAGATTAAACATTTCCAAATCAGAGCATCCAAAACAAAGAAATAAACATTTCCAAAATAAACATTACCAATCTTGCAAAGACACCTCTGTTTATTTTCACTGCCGAGAGAGAATTTTCCAAAAGTCATTTCAAGTAAAAATTTGGGGTTGGCTGATGCGGAGAGAGGAAATTGACTGTGAGAACAGAGGTGAAAATGCTTTGGTGATGGGGAGAATTTGTGCGGCGGAGGGGGTGGTTTTGGGGCGGAGAGGAGGAAGAAAGTGGTGGTTCTACAGCTTCCAGTCGCAGCCATCTCTCTGTCTGTCGTCGACGGTGCCGGAAAATCAATTTGTTGGATAACTGCAGCCACTGGTTGGGCCTTGGGCTGGGACATGGGAGCTTACAATTCTTGGCCAAATAATCGATGATGAAGATAGCAAGATCCCTCTGCTCGCGGAATTGCAAGATTAGGGCAAGAGAAACAGTGAAATGCAAATTTATATGGTATAAGATTGTAAATAAATAGATGTTGAGGGGTAATTGCTTCGATCGAAGTTTTATGTTTGCGTGTGGAATTGCTTCGATCGAAGTTCGAGCAGCTTATTTGTATGGGGTGTCAAAAATTTGATTAAAAAGGTACAATTTTTTTTTTTAGTTATTATTATTATTATTATTATTATTATTTTTATTATTTATTTTTATTTTTATTTTTTTATGTTTGTGGAGTCGTGATCTGTAATATTTTTGATTAAAAAGGTACAATTTTGTCTGTGGCAAGACACTCTGTTGTTAAGAATTATAGAAAGGCTTGCTCGAGCTGAAAAGACAAGCCTTCTATTTCAGGTTAATTATCATTACGTTTTGTTTGAAGGAGTGCATTATATTTCATCACTCTGACTTGTTTGATGGTATTTTGATGTCAACAAAGGAGATTCTGGCATCCATTTCCATATAAGCAACATTTCAGAAAGAACATCACATAGTTTGGCGAAAAAGCAGCTGCTCTTTGAGAAGCTACTCAACAACCAAGGTACCACTTATCTACAAGCATATCCTTTTGTATTTTGTCAATGTATTAGCTTTGGTTAAACAACAAAAGTACAATTAAAACATCATGTTTGATGCCATATAAACTAATCACGTAATTATATATATTCTTGTCGATTTTTGGTGAGTTCAGTTATTTCTCTTCAATTGTGTTGTCTCTAAGTTGTACGATTAGCTTTACATGTGAGTAAAAATTAGAAATGATAACATTCAGTAACAATTTTGTGTCTGCTGTTATGTGGTATGTTATGTTGTTGATTCCTTCAATTGTGTTTCTTGAAATCTAGTTGTGTATTTGATTTTGTTGGTCTTTCCTTCTTCAAGTTAAAATTTGGTACTGTGTAGACAAACAATGGTGAAAGAAAGTTGCTCTCTAAAGTGAATGAGGTTTGATTTATCATAGGTTAAAATTATGTTATCTAGTTCGTAGTTTCAACGTGATCTAAGTAAACAATAGAAAAAAAGAATAAAAAAAAAATATTCTTAATGGAATAACACAATAAAATATTGTTATAGAATGGTACAATTTTTATTACATCAATAGGACCGTAGGCTAGAGTCATGATCTGTGATATGATGCCATAGTGCATAAAAGAAACATTATTTAGTAAGATCACAATGCTTGCTTTTTTTAAATTATGGATACCACCCCTTTAGAGGTTGGGCGACGAGTAGTCGAGGTAGCTTGCTATTCTTCTATCTCTCATTTTCTCCTGTCTTCTGTTTGCCCGTCCCATCAGGAAGAAGGGTCCGACTCATCTATCAACCTATCTCCGGGTCTATAAGATAGGGGACTATGTCGATGTCAAAGTTAACGCAAAGGGGGTGTAGGATTTCAAGATATCCAGCTGTTCAATGAAGCCATGATATGCGAGTTCTAATATCTGTTTCGCGCTCCCAAGTGACGAGAGAGAGACAGATAGAGTGAGAGAGAGAGAGAGAGAGAGAGAGAGAGAGAGCTATAGTGTGAGAGCTTTGTTTATGATTCAGGGGTTTTGTTCTCGATTTGGTTGTATGTTTTTCCCTCTCTGTAGCATCCCTGGAATTGAATGAAAAAAAGCAAGGATACTGTTTCCCTTTCTTCTCTAGTTAACTGATTGTGTTATTTATCATTATAATTTTTGTTTGTCAAGTGTTGATCTTGACTGCTACTGGAAATTAAAAAAAGGAGAGATTTTTCTATTGTTTTTGTTATTTTCTTCGGTTTCTTTGTGACTTAGTATTTCATTAAAAGAGGAAAGGAAAAAAAGAACAAGGAAAAAGAAAAAAGAAGTTAATACGGTAAAAATTGTTGATGGGTAGCCCTGGATCGAGTAATCTGGCTACTGCAGCTCGCGTTGGATTATCTGAGCCAATTTCAACTGGTGGTCCCAGTGAATTTGATGTTATAAAGACTCGTGAACTGGAAAAGGTTGGTTCTTTCTATTGTTTGCATGCGTTTTACTTGTATTTGTTTGCTTGATATTGGTTGATGAATCTGTTTTGGGTAGTGACAGGTGAAGAGCAAGGTTTCTTAAACTAATGACTTTGTCTTCTGAACAATTGCTGTGAAATCATTTTGTACTTTCAAGGAAGTGCAGCTGTTTTTAACACGATTATGTGGATATATTGCCTTTACAAGTTGATTGCTAGTTTGCTACAAGGAAGTTGGTTGGTAGAAAACAGAGATGCAATAGAGAATATTAGTTTAATCTGCTGAGATGAAAATCGTGGGAGCTAAAGATACGTTTAGTGGAACTGTAAATTAATTGCAGGAAGTTATTTTAGTGTATGTATGATTACCATTCTCCAAACTGGCTAAAGTTTTCCATGTCTATTGATTTCCCTGGTCATTGTTGACAATTCTCCTAGCATAGTGCTAATAATGGACTAGATCAAAATGGCTCAATTTAATTCTAGTGCTTCTTCTATTAGTGAAGTTTCTAGAAAAAAAAAAAATATATCAAACGGCGCAATGCACCTTGGGTCGCTACGGAAACAGCCTCCTTGTATAATTACAAGGGTAAGGTCTGCGTACAACTGACCCCCTCAGACCCCAACCTGCTGGGAATATACTGGGTATGTTGTTGTTGTTGTAGTTGTTGTTGTATTGACATCATTAAACCAACCAGCATAATCAGCATACACAGAAAATTCTCAATGAATCTTACCTGAAATGTATTGTACAAATCAGTTTATAGTGCTAAGTAATACAAACATTAATTTTGCCACCCGTAAACTCTAGATCTTTTATCAGCATCCATTGGTTTACAATTCTTGCAACTGGTTTGTTTCCAGTTTGACCTTCTAACAAAGATACAGAGATAGAAACCTGGGTTAACTTTTTCTTGACGTAGCTTGTATGATGCATCGCCATTGATATCTGGAAACCCAGTTTCTTTTTGTTTATCCTTTTCCTTTAGGAATGGATATATGGTTGCAACTATGACTTTGAGGAACTTTGTTTTGTGTCCTGATAAATTTCTATTCTATTTTACCTGTGAGAGAGTATTGTCGATTGAAATACATTTGTATATTACTTTTAATTTTCTGTAACTTTATCAAGTGATAGTGGGTTGTAAATGTTCCTGTGATTGTTATCAGTTTCTTCGAGATGCGGGTTTGTATGAAAGTCATGAAGAATCTGTCAAAAGAGAGGAAGTTCTTGGTAGATTGGATCAGGTCACATGTTGCAATCTTAAAATACCTTGTGTTTTTTCCAGCGGTTCATGCATAAATTACTGATATCGGATTTTTATTTTTTTACAGATAGTTAAGACGTGGGTGAAAAATATTAGCCGTGCCAAAGGTTATAATGAGTCAATAGTTCATGAGGCTAACGCAAAGATTTTCACGTTTGGTTCTTATCGGCTTGGTGTAAGAACCTTTTTGCTCTATTATCTTCTTTTGCATTGTTATATCTTTTTATGCGTTCAACTACTTATTTTTTGTGGGTAATTCATAAATGTATTTGTACTTTGTGGAGACCCCTTTTTTTGTTTTCAAGAGATATTCTGTAAAATCATGTGCTTATTGGAGCCAGATCTTCTGTATACAGAGGGACAGCCAGACTGAATTTGGTAACCGCTTGGTGGTTATTGGAGATATTGCATTTCTTAATTTTGCTTATTGGAGCTTTTGCATTTCTTAAATTTGCGAACTATTTCCAAAAATTGGAAGATATGAATAATTTTCTTACTCTGACCAATGGAGAGCAAAACTCATGCCTTCACGTAAAGTTTTTGTGACATGCGAATTTCGTTGGCAAGAGAACTTGTAGTGATTGGGCGTGAATAAGAAAGTTATTTAACAAGTGAATGTAATTTGAGTTTTCTTTTGGGATAGTATCCTAGTGATCAAGGTGTATCGAAACAATCTAATAATTTGGAAAAAATAAAGTTCAAAAGCTAGATTTCTGTGATTAGGGATTAGTCGGCTGGAGCTTTTGTGGACCTGGTATATGTTGTGTTAGGTGAATGTTCGCCTAGTACAGGCCATTGTGAATCTCCTCTGAGGGGGATACAAATAGTGTTTTATGTGTTCATTTGAGCTTTATAGGCTTTGTATGCAGCAAGGGAAGAGAGCTAAAAACACTTTTTCCATATGACATTTCATATAAGATTGTAGACTAGAATTCATATTTACAACTTCAAATGCATGAAATATTTAGACTTAAAAGTTTGACTTGGCTGGTTCTGAATGGATGGAGATGGTTAGATTGCATGTGCATGACCTTGATTATTTGGCTGAAACATGGTAGTTTAAAAGTTCAAATGCAATGTTTCACTGGAAAGAAGGATGTATGATTATACAATTTTGTCCCGATCTTGTACAAATATTTTATCTGTTCTCTAAGGTTACCATACATCATTTTGTGGATTGACTTATGGCTGCTTTTTCTAATCATAGGTTCATGGGCCTGGTGCTGATATTGATACCTTATGTGTTGGACCAAAACATGCCAGTCGAAATGTAGGTTATTTAGATTTATATTCTATTGATTTTGTTACTTCTTGAATGGAGGCAATAACTTTGTGATTTGTCACATACAGGAAGACTTCTTTGGTGAACTTTACAGAATGCTCTCCGAGATGCCTGAAGTACAAGAACTGCACCCGGTGGCCGGTGCCAGAGGCTCATGTTCCTGTGATGAAGTTCAAGTTCAATGGTGTTTCTATAGATCTACTTTATGCAAATGTGTCGCTATGGGTTATTCCCGAAGTATGAATCTTTTCTCTTTGTATTAACCAGTTTTTCAGTATTTTTTGCATTTATTTTTTATTCTGGTATTGTGAAGTACTCTGATGAGTGCACGTGTTTGTGTTAACTTTGATGCCTTTCCATGGCAAAATCACTTTGCCGTTAGGCTTCTTTTAAACAAACTCTGTTCAGTTCGATGTGAAGTCTCCTTTTTAGCTTCCATCACTCCTTTTTATTATCTTTTTGAATAAATATTTTGTTGACTTGGAAAACTTCTTCTTAGTTCCACCTGCCCCTCCCGGAGAAAGATAAGGAAAAGAAATTAAAGAAAAAGAACACTGTTGAGTTGAAGTAGTGAAGCATATTTCGATTTTTTATTATATTCGTGCATTTGTTTCACTATATATAGCTGCAAGGATTGTCTTTCAAGAGTGTATCCCCACTAACTTCTTTTAAGTTTGTAATAAGATTTTTTTCTCATGTCATGCTATCGGACTGCTCGTAGGACTTGGATATTTCTCAAGAATCGATTCTGCAAAATGTGGATGATCAAACTGTTCGCAGTCTCAATGGTTGTAAAGTGACTGACCAAATATTGCGGCTCGTCCCAAATATTGAGGCCTGTGAATCTTACAATGAAACATTAAAGTAATTGTTTCTCTAATAATCTCTGAAATCTAATCTGTACTGTCTGTTTATCGTTTAGACTTTCAAAACGACACTTCGATGTATGAGGCTATGGGCAAAGCGACGTGGGGTTTATTCAAACGTGAGTAACTTTGACTGGTGTCTTTTTTTTTTTTTTTTACCTTNTTAACTTTCATATGTCAATATTCGATACATGAGCATCTGGATGTTGTTTTACTACATTTTTCACTTGAGCTGCTATTTTATTTTTCCAGGTTACTGGTTTTCTTGGCGGTATTAATTGGGCATTGCTTGTTGCTCGCATCTGCCAATTGTACCCAAATGCTTTGCCTGGCATGTTGGTGTCTCGTTTTTTTAGAGTGTATAACTTGTGGCGGTGGCCTAATCCAGTTATGCTCTGTCCAATTCAAGCAGGATCTTTAGGACTTTCTTTTTGGGATCCTAGGAGAAATTATAAGGACAGATTACACCTAATGCCCATAATAACCCCTGCATATCCCTGCATGAACTCTAGTTTCAATGTGTCGACAAGCACGTTACGTGTCATGATGGAGGAATTTCAAAGAGGGAATGAAATGTGTGAGGTACTATTCTCCAGTCAATAGTGTTCTCTGGTTAAAATGTGATGGATGCTAGCATATTTGAACTGTAATTTTTTGCTTATTCGTTTGTTTTCTTTCTTAATGTTTTTTTTTTTTTTTTTTTTTTCCTTTTGCACTTAGATTTGGGCTTTCCTTCATTTTTATTTAGTTGCTCATTGACTCTTCCTCGGCTACAATCGATATGAGATGTGTATCGATACTTTCCATTAGTCAGAACTATAGGTCCACGTACAGTTATTTTTCTAGCTTGACCTCCGGACTGAAAGTTTAAAAAATGAAGCTAAAAGTAAAGAACCCATTTATATGGAGAATTGTGTGGTATTATTTTTTGTAGTAATGGTGAAAATATATTTCTTTCATTGATTCATTCTCAAGGACTTTGAAAGTTCAGTTTTCATACTTGTACTGGATTCTTTTTTCAATAATAGTTTTTTTTTCTACTGTTGACATATACTTGAGCAATTTGTTGTAATATGCATCTGATCATCTTGTTTATTGCTTCTGTTTCTGGAGTTCTCTTCTATTTAATTAGTTAATCATGTCTGGCAGGCAATAGAAGCAAACAAGTCCAGCTGGCCCGCCCTTTTTGAACCTTTCGCCTTCTTCGAAGCATACAAAACTATCTCCAGATAGACATAGCCACAGAAAACGACGAGGACATGATGAACTGGAAAGGCTGGGTCGAGTCCAGAATACGGTTACTCACACTAAAGGTTTTTTCACACCACTAAATTATTCATTTAAATAATTTCATCAATCGTTCTCTCATCATATTAATTAAACACAATTATTATTATTTTTTTGTTGCGTCAATATAAAAATCCCAGATAGAACGAGACACTAGTGGAGTCCTCCAATGCCACCCTCACCCTGGCGAATTTTCAGACAAAGCAAAGCCTTTCCACCACAATTATTTCATGGGCATACGCAGAAAACAAGGCACTAACCCTCAGGATGGAGAACAATTTGACATAAGAATGACAGTCGAGGATTTCAAAAGAGATGTGTACGCTTACTCCTTCTGGAAGCCTTCAATGTGGATTCATGTGTGCCACGTCAAGCGAAAGGATATACCCGGATTTGTTTCACCACCTGCCAGGACCTCTGCCGAAGGCCGCAGCTCGATTTTGACCAGGAAAAAAGGGAAACAGCAGGAGAATAATTTTAGTCCAAATGAGTCATTGTGTGCTAATAATAGTGATGTGGCAACTTGTGTGGATGTAATGAGGGAAAAATCCAGGCGAATGGAACCCGAGTTTAGTGGCACAATGGCGAATTTATCTGCTTCGTTGGCTGTGGATAATAAGTCTGTGAGCGAGCAATATTCAGCACAAACTGTTGTTAATCAACAAGGTTCTTCGGAAGTAGTTGATGATTATCTACAGTCCAAGACTGAAATCCCGGACAATGATGAAAATGGAGGAAGTATATTATCTCTGCCTTTGACTTCAGAGCAAGCTGGGGATTGTCCCATGTGCTCGAGGGTTGAACCGAAGAATGATGATTTAGAGGAGCTTGAGGTCTTTTACAGTTTACTCTTTTTTTGCTTGTATCTGTGTTCAGCTTTTATATATATATGCCTGGTTTGTTTATGTCTTGTATCGTGAAATGCCTGATTGTTGTTTTACTTCAAAATTTTGGTCTAACTGGTAAGAACTCTATTTATCTTCCAAATTATGGACATCTTCTCAAAGTGTTACTCACTGCGTTGTGATGACTACTGAATCTTGAGCAATGGGATTTGTGAAAAGATTCAAGTTTTGAAAGGATTGTGTAATTCTGGAAGATAATTGGACTTGTAGTTAGGTTATGATAGCCTCTCGAATTGTGTGTAACAAGTGCAACTGCATCTGTGCCAGCAAATGTGCCTGCTCAAATGATTATTGCTGGAAAAATCATTCGGGCCTACAGCACATTATATACATAGATCTATATACATCCTAATTTCCGATTCTCCAGTAATAGGCTAGCACGTATCCTCATTTGAGACAGTATTATATATCCTCGTACCGATTAGAACAAACATAACAAAATCTTAATGCCAAAAAGCTAAGAAAAACTCAAATGATCTTCCCACAAATATATATATATATATATATATATAAAAGTTTCATAAAATCAAAGCGATTGTTTTGCCCCTCCAAACAACAAGAAGAAGAAGAAAAAGAAGACAAGATATGAGTTTAGTAGTCAAGAGTACGTATTAGCATTTAATGGGGTGGTGTGCAATCGGGATTTTGGTTATCTCCATCATTAGGAGCCTCACCCTCGTCGGTCCTTAAACATTGATCAACAAATTCCATGTCGCTAATATCCAAGGTATGTTGTAGTGGAAGATAGCTACTACTCTCATGCGGCCACACGAATCCCATTGGATTATGGTGATAGGAGCCCAATATAGGTGGTTGTCTGCTCACAAAGTAGGGATTATGATTATGCAACATCCCATGATTATAATAATGTTCAATATTATTACCAAAACTCGTGCCCCCATGCACCATGTCGTCGGCTACGTATGGGAAGTTCATGCTGTAACTGTTAGTCGACAACTGGTAACTGTTATCCGACAACAACTGGTTTTGGTGGTAAACATTCACATCTCTAATGCCATTATCATTGCTCGTGATCATCGGACTCTGTTCGGCCATTTGCTCCATCACCACAATGCCTTTGTTGTCATCTTCCATGATCACAATATTGCCTTTGTTGTCGTCTTCCAATTCACTGCTATCGCCTAACAATGGGGACTCCAACATGCTGGACTCCTCATCGTCAGGAACACTGTCATCGACATCCCTTTGCTTTTTATTCGACCTTTCTGGCTTTTTGTACATCCGGCATAGGACCCAATCATCTAACTGCACCAATCATTCAAGTTAATTATACTAAATTTATGTTACCCAAAATTTTTTTATACAAAAATAAGAAGAGGCGGTTAAAACACAAGAATGAACTCCAAAAACAATCTACAAGAATTAAATTGGTAAAACATAGAATGACCAAACACCCTCAAGACGTTTATGCATATTAATTGACATAAAGTGAAATTACCCTACATATAGGCTATATTGCAAAAATAGAGCTTTACAAATTAGCAATAGAATCCAACAACCTTTAAAATTTTAAGGTTATTACTCAAATCCGGCTAAATTCGACAGATAAATTGCAAGAGATATAGTCAGTATCTTTCTACACTGTGGCAATAATAGCCTTTGAATTTGGCTGTAGTTGGGTAATTAAATCCAAAAATTTAAATGTTATTGGATACTATTGTCAATTCGTAAAGCTGATGGTTATTATTGTCACCACGTAAAAGATATTTGACTATATTTTGTAACTAATGAAAAACCGATATTGAGTGCACAAAAAAGAGCAGGCATGCACTTACCCTCATACCATTACAATTGGGGCTCTTGGAAGGAGTGTTGAGCTTGTACTCATGCATGATCCAATTGGTTTTTTTTCCTTCTCCTGGCTTTGGATTTCCCATGTAGAAAACAAGAGCCTTTTTCCTTCCGATTATTTCGCCACTACCTGAGAAAATTGGTCTGTCGGCACCCGTAGCCTTCCAATAGCCTCCTTCTTTGACTGACCGACTCGGCCTGCTCCCGTTAGGATACTTACGGTCACGCGGAGTGAAGAAGTACCATTCTTTGTCCCCAAGTTGAGGGTATATCTCTTCAATAAAAACCCAAATTAATTATTTGAAACACACAACATCAATCAATGTTCAAACATTATATCTTCAAGTAGTAATGTAAACTTGCCCTCAATCACCCAAAATAAAAACTGAAATAAAAATTGGAATTTGAATAATAGTATGAATTGGATGTAATTAATTACTTTGTTAATTAAACACAAAACATTGACCTAACTTAAACCCCATATCCAAATTTAATGTTCATCAACTCTTTTCATCAGCAATTGATTTGATAACATCTATATATGTTTTCTCTCTTCACATGCTAGTTCAATACAACAAAAATAACTTCGCTGAGTACAGGTGAATTTCATCAGCATGACAAACAAACAACTAAAAAATAAAATTAATATTCTAGCTAGTACCAAAAGAACTAATAATTGCATCACAAAAAGAACACAAAAAACATGGAAGTATTACTACATTGCTTCAAACAACTACATAATGCTAAAACTCTAATAATGATAAAAAGGAAAAAAAAAAAGAATTAAAAATTACCAGCGAGGGACTCAGGAGACCAGAGGTAAAGTTCAACTTCACTCATCTCATCAACTGGAATTGGGTCATTGTTGACTTTCTTCATCAAGTAGTCAACGATGAGTTCGTGGTCGGTGGGCATGAAACGGTAGCCTGGTGGAAAACGCGACCTTTGTGTCGATGTTGAAGCCAATTCATGCGTCCCTTGTCTCATATTTGAAGCTCCATCATCCTTTGCCTGGTTTTGCTCGTTGCTATTGTTATTTTTCTCCATAGAGCTATAAAAAAATGACTGTTATTTTCTTAATAAAGATTAAACATATATGAGTACTATTTATAGTGATTTAGGTCGAATATAATAACCTGGCCAGGAAAGGGATATATTTACAACTGAGCAATAGGCCTCAGAGTTTGTGTTTATACAAATATTAGAATTTGAGTTGAATTAGGTTAGCATCTAAATATTATTTCTTTTTTAATTATACGTTGGACACTTGGACCATTCAATCAGCTTGATCGCCTAAAAACTACCAATATATAATCAAATTTTCGCATTATTCATCCTCAGAAATCGAACCCTAGCACGAAGAAAAGAAATCTCACGCCAGCTTCATCTCCCACGGCAAGGATCGATCTGGAGTACATAGGTCAGATCGCCGGCACATCTGCTTCGATCGAAGTTTTATGTTTGCGTGTGGAATTGCTTCGATCGAAGTTCGAGCAGCTTATTTGTATGGGGTGTCAAAAATTTGATTAAAAAGGTTCAATTTTAATTTTTTTTTTTTTTTTTTTTTTTTTTTTTTTTTTTTTTTTTTNATTTATTTTTATTTTTATTTTTTTATGTTTGTGGAGTCGTGATCTGTAATATTTTTGATTAAAAAGGTACAATTTTGTCTGTGGCAAGAAACTCTGTTGTTAAGAATTATAGAAAGGCTTGCTCGAGCTGAAAAGACAAGCCTTCTATTTCAGGTTAATTATCATTACGCTTTGTTTGAAGGAGTGCAATATATTTCATCACTCTGACTTGTTTGATGGTATTTTGATGTCAACGAAGGAGATTCTGGCATCCATTTCCATATAAGCAACGTTTCAGAAAGAACATCACATAGTTTGGCGAAAAAGCAGCTGCTCTTTGAGAAGCTACTCAACAACCAAGGTATCACTTATCTACAAGCATATCCTTTTGTATTTTGTCAATGTGTTAGCTTTGGTTAAACAACAAAAGTACAATTAAAACATCATGTTTGATGCCATATAAACTAATCACGTAATTATATATATATTCTTGTCGATTTTTGGTGTGTTCAGTTATTTCTCTTCAATTGTGTTGTCTCTAAGTTGTACGATTAGCTTTACATGTGAGTAAAAATTAGGAATGATAACATTCAGTAACAATTTTGTGTCTGCTGTTATGTGGTATGTTATGTTGATTCCTTCAGTTGTGTTTCTTGAAATCTAGTTGTGTATTTGATTTTGTTGGTCTTTCCTTCTTCAAGTTAAAATTTGGTACTGTGTAGAAAAACAATGGTGAAAGAAAGTTGCTCTCTAAAGTGAATGAGGTTTGATTTATTATAGGTTAAAACTTATGTTATCTAGTTCGTAGTTTCAACGTGATCTAAGTAAACAACAGAAAAAAAGAATGAAAAAAAAATATTCTTAATGGAATAACACAATAAAATATTGTTATAGAACGGTACAATTTTTATTACATCAATAGGACCGTAGGCTAGAGTCATGATCTATAGTGCAACTGCATCTGTGCCAGCAAATGTGCCTGCTCAAAAACCCAGAATCTGGTAATCCCTCTACAATCTGCTCATTTAGTAAAAACATGTAATTGTCGAGGGGATTATCAGTAATTTTGAAAATTTTGACTTGTCGAAATGAAAAGCTCTATTTTCGAGTTAACCTTAACGTGTTTGTTTTGCTCCATCATTTGTACTTTGTGTTTGATTTTAGGTTTAGTTTCACTTCTTTGCCCAAGGCAACTGGCAATAGCGCCTAAGAGTTATTTGTGGAGGGAAGCACATTTTATATGAGGACAATGTGTTTGGGTAATTTTTATTGTTGATTATAATAATAAAATGTTCAATTTGTCCAGCGTACGATGATGTCTGGGCCAAAACATGGCTGAGTGTTTTGTATATTATATGTCCATGAAAATTTCAACTGTATTATGACATATTTTTCTCATAAACGTTTAATACAAATAAATTGTATTGCTTAATGCAAAGATGCCTTCGATTTTGGCTATTATTGTTTTACGCTCTTTATGTCTTGGAATGGGATTTGGTTCATTTTGGTCCCTTGAAGTGGTTCAGTTCAGTTGTGCTGAATTATATGAATCAATCTGGCCCTAGTTTTGATATTTTCAATTTCCATGGTCCTGATTGCTTGCTTTGTTTCTTCTTATTCAGTTATGCGGTCCATAAGATTCTAACACTTACGGCTGCAAATTATGAGCCGGACACAGGTCAGCCCACAGAAAGGCTTGGGCCGACTCTTTTAGCCCCGTGAGTTGAATTGGGTTAGTTGGGCCGACCTGATTCTTATACACCATGTTCCTATATATGGGTTAGACATAAGCTTTCCAACAATGGCCAAGCATCTTCAGGCCTGGCCCGACTTCAAGGTTTGGCTTCATCATAATTTTCTGGTCTCTGAAAAAACCAACTCCTGCCATCATCTACTCGAGATACCTTCTCTGTATCTGCATTTTGTACATAAGCTTAATAATTAGCTCTTAAACAATATTATGCCTAAAGGAGTATTGACCTTAGGGATTTGATGATCTTAGCCCTTGGTAGAATTGAAAGAAACGTCGGTTATGTTTTTTCTGGAATTTGAGGAATCGTTATTATGGTTATGAGGACGTGTTGTTTTTTAATGCTAGTATGACAACATTCAAAACTGTTTTTTTTTTTTTTTTATTATTTTTTTTTTTATTATTATTATTTATTTATTTATATTATAATACATGAATGAATATGGGTTGGAGCTTGGGCTGCATTCGAGTTGCTGAACAAAGTGTGAGTGGATGTTGAGATGAGTTAGTAGTGAATTTATCATTTTAACATGGCTTAATTGCACATAAAATTCCCACCTTTAATAGAAATGCATATAAACTCAAGCTTTTTAACTTTGCAAATAAATACTCCACTTTTATTATGTGTTTCGAATTTGTCTCAAAATCATTTTCTAGCAACTATGAGTTGACGTGACCGATCAAAATTATTACGTGGCATTGATGTTCAAGCACATCAGATTTAATTAGCACACATCCCTGAACGATTTCTTCTCCTCCAAGCCCAAAAACACATTAGATGAAGCTACCATCTCAACTCCATAAGATTCATCAAATCAGATGAAACTCAACATAAAAAGGAAAGCATGTTTGTCTGTAAACTTCATTCGTCAGGATAGTTTAATTATCACGTCCTTGGCATATAAGTACAATTATTTGAATCCTCAGGCATAAGATTTTTTTGATAAATTTTGTCAGTTAAAAACTTTAAGTGAGCCTACCAATACTTGATGGTAATTACAAAAGGCAAAACTTGAAAATTAGGCGAAACTCAATTACAAAAAATAAAAAAAAAAATAAAAAATAAAAAGGATAAAACAATCCCAAACTCTTACCCTAATGTATGAAAGAATTACAACGAAGCTTTAAAATTGGAACCCCCTCATACTAGAAACCTTAAAAATGCAAAAATAGAATTAGGATAGTAATTGAGGAAACAGAAGCTTCCTATGTGGTTTGGCCGGACAATTCTTCCACAGATGAAAGTTTTCCACAAGCCAGAAAATGGGAGTCGATTTTCCCCAATTTTTTCAAAATGTGAAATGAATGTTCTGGCCAATTTTTCTCAATTTGTTGTGTTGGATTTTATGTTTGCAAGAGATTGACTTTTTTAAAGTTAAAGCAGCAGTGAACGGCGTCGTTTACTAGTGATGTGGCAAAATGGTGCCACACAATTAAACATAAATGCCACGTAATAACTTTGATCGGACACGTCAGCTCGGAGTTGCCGGCAATTGATTCTGAGACAAATTCGCAACACATAATAAAAATGGAGTATTTATTTGTAAAGTTAGAAAGCTTGAGTTTTATATGCAATTCTATTAAAGGTGTGGATTTTATGTGCAATTAAGCCTTTTAACATTTATATAATAACATTTAATAAGTGATGCATCAAGGTGTTATACAAGTTTATTTTATATAACACGTCAAATAAATGTTACCAAAAACTGTCAAAAGTATTACCTTAGTATTATTATGTAACACTTTTGATGTTACATAAACATAAACCTATATATGTTGTAATTTGGTTGTCCGGATGTACTCGTTTTTTGAGTTAAATGAAAGTTTGGTTGTTTGTCTTTGAAAAAAAAAAAAAAAACTTATAAATCCTTTCAAATATTTTGCTCACACTGCTAAGAAACATAGCAAATTTTGAAATTAAATTCCAAATTGACAGTGATCACTGCCATCTGCATTGATAATAAATTGAGCTTTAGGCAAATTGATTATTGACTTGGGAGTTGACTTTTGGTCAATGGACCATATGCTCGTATTCATGGAGTGCAATTAAGCGAGTTCACCAGTTGACAAAAACTGTAAGCAGTACATTTGTTTAGAGCTTCCAAAATATAAGGCTGAGCGCAGACTGAGTTTTCTCTAGTGCCATTTTTTCATATTATAAATTCTTGTGTGAGAAGTATAATCATTCGGCTGGTCAATTTCTTTTATGTTTTTTTAATAAAATTACATATTTATTATGTGGAAACTCATACTTTTGTCAATATTTCTTTTAGAATGACATTTTAATATAAAAACACGTATGCATGTAGAAAAAGTATAATAATAATTTAACCAAACACGTATATATGTTGTAGATACATAATATTGTATATAGAGGTGTGCATAACACTCACATTGAGTGGGACTCACAAAAAATAAAAAAATTAATTGGACCTCACTGCATGTGAGTGTTATGTACACCTCTATATACATTTATTATGTACTTTGTAGCATTTTTCAAAAAATAAAGTTGGGAACAAAACTAAATCACAAAGAAGCTGTCTTATGTACGGTAATATATATGGTTTGACCCAAAAGAAGAGTTGGTCTACTTTTAGTTAAAGTAAACTTGGGTAACCTCGGATTCTAGAAAGTTAATTGGCCTCCTTGGT
>BKCP01007404.1:1624883-1668320 GCA_008636005.1 Striga asiatica
TAAAAAATAATATATTTTTAATAATATATATAAATAAAATAATATATTTTTAAAATATATATAAATGTTTTTTTTAGTTTTATTTTTATATAAGTATTTAATATATCTAATTAAAATATAAATAAAAGTAAGTTTTTAATTTTTTTATTTGAATTTATTTTTAAAAATAATTTTATTTAATATCTTTTAATCATGATTTATAATATATATTATATATTTATTTTTTATTATTATTTGTTAATTTTATTTTTTGAAAAGTTGATTCCTACACACATGGGAATGAGAAAACCTTCCATTTACTATGGAATGGTTAATCCATGGAGATGGGTTTTGCCATTCCCATTGGAATGGTCATTCCTTCCCAAAAGATATACCAATCATGGGATTAGGAATGAGTAAGGGAATGATCATTCCATTCTCATGTTATTCCTTCCTACCAATCATGCCATTAATGCTTCTGCAACTATACTTTTTCAACAAAATTATATGTTTCACACTCAAATGTCATACTTTAAATAATATTATGCACAAAAGTATAACATTTTGTAATATAAGTATGTATTTTTTTTTAAAAAAAGTAGGGATGTTAGGCAACCTAACAACAGATTTGTGAAACCAAATTATTGCAACCAATTATGATAATTATTGTTCCTTTTGCTAGTTTCTCAAATTTATAGATGTGCATTTATGTAGCGGTCAATATCCTAAAATAATTCAGTACAATGAATGAAATTGACCTTTGGCAGCAGAACACTTCGATTTGGACTCCTACATGAATTGTCATATATTATTCGGTTATGAATATATTTCCTAAATTTAAGATATTAAGACTCCAAGAATCCTTGTCCTCAATGACTACGGACTGCTTTAAATAGTAATACTCGCATCCACCAAAAAAAAAATAATAATAATAAAAAAAATAAAAAAAAAAATGGTGTTGTAATAAATATGACGAATAGCCTTATCACACCCTACAGCGTGCATTAGGCCAATATATATATCTCAGAAAATTGGGGCAAAAAAATCACATAATTGAAGATGAAGTCATGAAACATACATTGTTGAATCAAAAATAAATTCCAATTGCAAAACATTTGAGTTTCACCAATAAATAGCCTGACCTATAAATCAACTCATGCTACAACTCTTCACGAATAAAGCTCCCAAAACCTCCGTTCTACATAAAAAGCCTTCAATAGCCAGCTACAATAGTGCTGTTGAGCAACCCAATAATCTATTTAATCTCCAAAATGATGTAGACCAAAATCTAACATCCAAAAATAAATAATAAATCGCCCCTAAACTAAAGTTTCAACTCAATGACAGAGTACCCCCTTCAGCTTTGTATTTACGCAATGACAAATCTGAAGGGGTTATTTAGCAATTCTAGACAACAATATTGTTGTAATTTCACCAAACATCGGGAGCATTTCTTGTAATTAACCAAAAAAAAAAAGAAAAAAATCCACTAGGAGATGGCCTACCACAAGCCAATGGTCTTCCACCAGAGCCCTCCAACTCCAAGCCAAATTACAAGATTGACAATAGAAATCAAGAAGCCATAGCCCCACCATTTTGCAAGTGGCACATAGCCAGCCCCGTAGAAAACGGGGGCTGACCCAATCCCGTAATGGGTAATGCCGCCCATGAGATTGGAAAGGAAGGATAGAACAACGGCACCAAGATATGGTGGAGTACCCAAAGCACTTGCCACGGATAAGAAAGCTGTAAACATGGCGCCTATATGAGCGGCCCCACTGGCGAAAAAATAGTGGGAGTAGAAATAGAGAAGAACAAGAATGCCGAATGATAGCTGCCATGAGAGACCCAATCCACCAACAAACTGCAAGGAAAATGGAAAAAAAATAATAAAAAAAAAAAGATGCAATGAGGTCGTAAATTTTTCAACCATTGACGGTATTCAACAGAGATAATACCCTCAACTGCTTTATGAGGCATTAATTAACAAATTTCCAATTTATTTCGATGTACAAGGCTTTTGTTCACAGACAGATGGAAAGAGATTATCATGTCACGCGTGACAATGATTCAGGGTAAGATGTAGAAACTTCGACTTCATATGTATTTGCAATAGTTGAATTTGAAAAAATAAAATTCGCAATAGTTGAATTTGAGCATAAGCACACAAAACCATTTTTCACATTCTGAACTTTTAATAAACATCACTTGTAGCAGAGAGTCGACTGGGAAAATAAGATAATTATACGACAACGAAGCGCAGCTTAGTGGTAAGACGCTTCACCTATGACCGATATAGGTCATGGGTTCGAGTCACCGAGGAGGGGAAGTGGGAACACTATTGATCCTCCTTTTCGAAAGAGAAAAAAAAATAAATAAATAAGAAAATTATAATCATAAGTTGTGATTTTTTCAATTTGAATCCAGACATTCTTGTCTTAGGCAGCTGTATCAGGGACCACAACAGAAATAAACCGTAAAGGTTTAACCTCTGCGACGTACATTATATAATTCCAAGTTAATTACCCTTTCCAGTTTTAGTTTTAATACAGCCCCTTCACTTTTCCCTATTTGTGCTTCTAGAGACCATACTTCAAATTGTTGGCCAAATTAACAGCAAATTTCACCTGTAGTAACAACTAACACCTACCTATGCACAACATCATTAAGAAGTCATTGTACCTTAACAACAGTTTGGCTGAACCAGGAAATAAGACCGTATTTGTTAAGATAGCCAGCCATTGCAATGAGTGCAGCAAACCAAGTAAGGGTGTCCCAGGCAACTGCCTCAGCCAGACATTCCTTCCATGTTACAACCCCAGTTACAAGGAGTACAGATAGCCCAAGAATTGCTGCAGTTACTGCATCCACGTTCAAGACACTTCCGAAAATCCAGAGCCCTACCTGATTTTTGTCCCCAGAATAAAATAGATCAAGGTAAATCTCTGTGCAAGTTTGCATGGACCAATAAATAAATTAGGAACAACTATATTTGTTATGGGATGAAGAAGAAGCAAGCTCAAATACAGAGGGTTCTCATTTTCGGTTTTAAATGGAACAACACATTTTCAAGTTACTTATTCATCCACACAATCAACATTAAGTCTTAGCCTTGTAAATGGACAATTTGTTCATAAATATGTATTTCTAGTTTCTGCAGAGGGTTCTGACATTCTGGAAACAAGCTTTAAAGAATGAATAGTTTTTTCTCGATTAAGCCTCTTATTTGACAATATGAGACCACAATTTCTCTGCATTCAAACATTTAACAGAACTGGGAGAGACATATACCTCAGTAAAATACTACCTTTCAACTACTGGATGATATACCACAGAATGATTGATGATTTTAGCGTGCAGTCACTTAAGCAAGACTCAACACAAAACTTCAAAATATGGCTACTCTAATTAGTTTTCCCAGCTTTTGAAAATGCAAAACCTCCACTTCCAATCAATAGAGAGCTAAGTAACCCCAGCACAAAAAGAATATGTACAAGCCATTATAGAAAGCCGGATATTTGCACCACCACTAACAAACAAGCAACATTAAAAAAATTCTAGTAACAAATCGAAATATAAAATCAAGCACTAAAAATTAAGAGAATGACGAGCATTGACAAGAATAATAAAATATATAATCAACGATAGAACATTGAGCTTCACGTACTGTAAGAAGCAGTGTCCCAGCCATGATGATCTCGTTCTTCGACATGGGCCCCATCTTCTCCAGCCTCTCCCTTGCAAGCTTGGGTGCATCGGGACTACTTTTCACTGTCGGTGGATAAATGACGTACAACAACAATGGCACCACAACCAACGACACTAAACCCGGCACTATTGCTGCCTTAGCCCAGTCCATCCAACCAATTGGCATGTTAATTGTGCTGGCCGTTAAATTAGCTGCCAGAGGATTTGCAGCCATGGCCGTCAAAAACATGGAAGACGAGATCACAGATGTCTGGAAGCATGTGAGCATCAACCAAGAGCCTAATTTGTTCTCAGTCCCATCACCCACATTACTACCACAGGCCACACACAAGGATTTCACCAACGGCAGGAAAATCCCACCAGCTCTGGCCGAGACTGAGGGTATTGCTGGGGCCAGAAGGGCTTCGCTAAAAACCAAACTGTAGCCTAGCCCTAGAGAAGAGCTTCCAAATAGGGAGACGAATTGGTACGCGATCCTGTTGCCTAACCCGGTCTTGATGAACCCTCGGGCGAAAAAGAAGGCTAACGCAATCAGCCACGGGATAGGGTCACCGAAGGCTGAAAACGCGGCTGCGAACGTGAGGGTTTTCGTCAGGACGCACGCGCCCAGGCCCATTAAGGCTACGGCCCCGAGTGGCAAAGGCTGGGTAATGATCCCAACGATTGTGGCTAGGAAGATCGAGAGCAGTTGCCACGCGATGCGCGAGACGCCGTTAGGAGCGGGTAAGAACCAAAGAATGACTCCAGTCGCGATGGATGCTAGGAGCGGCTTGATGGCGGCTCCCTGCCACGGCTGAGGAGCAGGGTGGGCGGGCGGAGAGGCGGGCGGAGAGGCTGAGGCGACAGTCAACGGCGCGTGTTTAGAGGAGGGGAACAGAAATGCGGACTTTTGGTTGGCGAATTGAGTTTGATTCTCGATAAGGGGGTTTTCGGGATTGTGGAGGGTGTTGGCGATGGGAGATCTGTATCGTGGAGTGAGGCGGAGGGATTTGGGGGCGGCGGCTGGGGAGCGGAGTTTCGGGGCGGAGAGGGGGCGTGGGCGGAGGTTGAGGGAGGAGGTGAAGGCCAAGGACGCCATCTCCGTCGGTGGCGTTTTTCACGGCGGTGGATCTTGTGACTGTGAGCGAGTGTGAGTTTTTGTTTCTAGTTTCTTGTTCTCTTCGCCTCTGTTTGTTTCATTTTGCTTTTGTTGTCTGCGATGAAATTTGGAAATGGTGGGCCCAGTGAGCGCGAGATGGTTTGCGGATACCATAGGAATGCAAGGGTGGTTTTAATCAAACCGGATCGGTCATCGAATTGGTTAAACTACTGGTTCATTGGTTCAGTGTTTGAATCGATTGTACCGTTATTTTAATTAATCACACCATAATTTGTAAATCTTAAAAATTCATTAAAATTTTGGAAAAAGTTTTCAATTTTACCTAGTTTTCATTAATTATGTACGCCAGCCGAATATACTACTATGTGTTTCCTCAATACTATAGGTAAATAATATTGTACATAGAGGGTACATAACACTCACGTTGAGTGGGATTGGCCAAATTAAAAAATCAAATGCACCTCACCATGTGAGTGTTATATATACATCCATGTCATTGTTTTTTTACCCTACTCGGCCCGGCAGGTCGACTCGGAGCCGAAATCGGTTCTGGTGAGCTATTTGGACTGGGTAACAATGGACCCGGTCAAACCCGATCAAAACCCGATCAACCCAGCCTTGACCCGGGGATGCGGCTCGGGCGTAGTAGGTCTGGATGGTCGAACCGGGCCATTGACCCGGCCAGGTCAATCCGGTTTACCAGGTCTCTATAAATTTTTTTATTTTTTTAATATTTCTTTATATAAAAAATAAACTTATGTAAATATAATGATATAGTAAATATTTATTATGAGATCAATATTATTAACACTTAAATGTACAAATTTTGTATACAAAATATTTATTTTTGTTGCTTTTATGTATATTTATATGTAAAAAATACTATATATATAATTTTAAAAATTTTAAAATTAATTATCCGGTTCAGCAATTGACCCAGTGATCCGGCGATTGAACCGATGACCTGGTGACCTGACTTTTGGCCGTGTTTAAGAACTATGATCAATGTACAATTATTATGTACTTACATTTTTTTTCCTCAAAATATCAACCGAAACGATAGCTGGAATTAGACGACAATGCCGTTGAGCTCAACACTCATGTCGACTCTCTCCTCTCTCTACTTCCCACCAAAATCCCTCTTTCCCAAAACCTACTCTACCGCTAATGCTCTCAGGCACTTCCTTTCTCTATACCCCGCCAAATCTCTACCGTTGTTTACGAATTTCCGGCCGCTGTCGTCTCTATCCGCCCCCTCGGCTGTTGAATCGGAACCCTTGTCTTCACCATCAATTACTCCCGCCGTGAAGACGATTGACCCTCTGTACTTGTCGTGCTGTTTGCCGGAAAGGAAGCCTCTGAAAGTGGCGGTCCTTATCAGCGGCGGCGTTGACAGCAGCGTTGCCCTCCGCCTACTCCACGCCGCCGGTCATTCCTGCACCGGATTTTACCTCAAAATATGGTTTCAAGTACTCAATTTTGTTCCTTTGATCTCTTATAGTAAATATCTCGGTTTGGTTTTTTTATTTTTCTTCCTCCAAGCGTTGTGTATGCTAATGGTGGTCTGCTATTACCAAATATTTGGGTTCTTTTTATGATTTTTTATTTCTCAAATAAGTTGAACCTAACAGCTAGAAATCAAGGAATAATTAGATACATCCAGAAGGGCCAGAATGCTAGACTTCTTTTCATGATGTAGCCTTTGATCACAACCTTGTCATTTGGGCAAGACCTCTTTGAAGTTTTTACTGGGTTTAGTTGGCATGAATTGGTCACGAGCCTGCGAATTTTCTGAAACTATATGCTTGCATTTGTTATCGAGCTCATTCTCAAGCAATCTAGCGGAATTCACTCATTGTCTTTCATATCACTGAATTCGTGGCATTTTAGTTATTCGTCTTGCTATAGGAAGCAGTATAACTCTGTATGATACCACTATTATTGTAGGAAGACTTTGACAACTTCTGGTCTGAATGCCCCTGGGAAGAAGATTTGAAGTATGCAAGAACTGTTTGTGATCAGGTTTTGTGTATGCATCTTCTTTTTTTATGTTGGCCATATCTGGACTTGTAAACCCTCTTGTATTGATTTTTCAGCTAGAAGAAATTGCAATATATTCTTATACTACTTACCGGTTAATTATTTTCCTGTTGACCTATGGTTGATTTTGATAAAATTTACATTTACAACCATGTGGTATGATAAGATAAACAAAGACAATAATCAAGCTTCTGTTAAGCTGTGTCTGAAGACCTGGACAGTAACTTGCAGCAAAAACAAGCTCCTGATTATCCTTTTGCGTAAATGGTAGCATCTACATAAAAAATGTCTTGCCAGCATCTGTTAACTGTGTTTAATGGGACTTGAGGTCCGTTTTCTCTAATGCTGTTCCCGTAATACTTTCCCTTTTTCTTTATTGTAATTCTAGTTGAGTCTAAATTTAGTCTTTAGTGTATTGCAGGTCGATGTACCTCTGGAAGTTGTGCATTTAACTGATGAATACTGGAATAATGTGGTAAATATAATTTTCTTTTCTCATGCTGTTTATTTGATAAGTTAGCATGATTTCGGTTATGAATTAATCCCTAGCATAAATGTTGTTAAGTGTGTTACATTCTTGCCACAATTTAAAGAAATGTTGATAAATCAAAAAGAAAAATAATTAAATGATTTTTTTGTCTTAGGTATCATATATTATCGATGAATATCGATATGGCCGCACTCCAAATCCAGATGTGCTCTGCAATACAAGAATTAAATTTGGTTTATTTTCACTCCCCCTTGCGAATATTTTCACGACTCAATATCACATGATTTATCAATTGATTGTTCGTGAGTTCGATTACAGGTGCGTTCGTAGAAGCCATAGGTGGCATGTCGTTTGACTTCATTGCCTCTGGACATTACGCAAAGGTTGTTCACCCAGATAGTGGGGATAAAGATGGGTCGTCTTCTTTAAAATTGTCCAAAGATATGGTACATTTGCAATAGCACGAGCTTTGCTCTCTCTCTCTCTCTCTATCTCTCTCTTTGTAGAACTTGTTACTCTCTCTCTCTCTCTCTTTGTAGAACTTGTTACTCTTCCTCTCTCTTTCTCTCTTTCTCTCTCTCTTTCAGATTGAACCATCTCTCTCTCTCTCTCTTCGTGTATGTGTGTGCGCGCGCACATGTGCATGAGCGGCTGCGGCGTGTGTGTTGGTGTCCTCACTCTTTACAGTTTGAATATTTCAGGTGAAGGACCAAACATACTTCCTTTCACATCTTTCACAGTCACAACTTGAAAGGCTTCTCTTTCCTCTTGGATGCATCCGTAAGGTCAAGTAGGACCTTTTGTATGAACTTCTAAGCACTCGCATCGATTGTTTTATTCATGGCATGAGCTTTTATTTGTTAGCACTTATATACCTTCCATGTCTATTATCAGGAAGAAGTTCGAGGGCTCGCCAGAATATTTGAATTACCCAACCAAGATAGGAAGGATTCACAAGGAATATGCTTTCTAGGAAAGGTATGCTTTGCTACAGGCAATTTACAACTCTGCAATTTTATACTTGAGTAGAAGTTCAATTGCAGCGTATTTGTGATTGAACTTGATATATAAAGACTTGACTGGTTATATCTTGTTCTTTAACGAGTCACTAGTTTACATAAACTTTAATCATTTCAGGATATGTCAACAGTTGCTGTACCTCTGAACATAAGACTCTCTTAGTATTCTTTTCAAGGCAGTTAATCTTCTGTTTGGATTATTGGGTTGCAGATAAAGTTTAGTGAATTTGTTGCCAGACATATTGGGGAGAAAGAAGGTGTGATATTAGAAGCTGAGACAGGAGACTTCCTAGGCACGCACAAAGGTTTTTGGTTCTATACAATCGGTCAACGTCAGGGATTACGTCTTCCTGGTGGGCCGTGGTATAGCTTTTTACACGAGTACTTTCACCGCCATTCAGTATACTTGTTTATTCTTTCATTCTCATGTAGTGGTGGAGATTTCTGACGTTTGTTTGGTTGTTGTATAGGTATGTTGTGGAGAAAGATGTGGAGAATAATGTGGTATTTGTCTCAAGAAATTATTTTTCAGTTGACAAGAGAAGGCGCGTATTTCGTGTTGGGTCTTTGAGGTGGCTAAACGGTGCTCCTCCAGGGCAGGCCACTCAAATCCAATGCAAGGTATGATTTTTCTCTCTCTCCATGAGTTCTTTGATGTAGAGTCTTGCTATGGAACCATGGATATAGGTTTTCAGTAATAATTACATTTAGGACACGTGTCAATGCATCATACATGTTGGGTCCACAAGAGAAACTATCGCTAGCTTAGTGCTAGAATTGATGTGAACAAATTTCCCTTTCAACAGTCTCGTGGCAGCTTTAGTCCAAATGTAAATGTGAAAGAAATAAGCTTTCCAGATACTTTCTTGAACATCCATACATTTCGAAAGAGTTTGAGAATCTGATTTAATAACTCCCATTTCTTAAGCAAAGTAAACTTCCTTTTGAGCAGAAAATGGTGGTGATGAATGTAGAAAGTCATGATGGTAAAACTAATTGACAGTGGAATAATAGATTTTGAATCGATTTCCTACTCCACAAAAAAGGAGGGACAAGAGTTCAATTGCTATTACAGTTTCCACCGCTACTGGGCTTGTCGTGTTCATGAAATTTCAAACCTTGCAACAGGTTCGGCATGGACCTGATTTTTACACTTGTGATTTATCTTTAGAAGAAGTCGATGCCAACGGCCACGAAATTGGGGTTGTCAGATTATCCAAAGACGATCAAGGCCTGGCGGCCGGGCAGTTTGCCGCTTTCTACCAGGATTCGACCTGTCTCGGGTCTGGTGTGATCTTGGAGTCATGGGATGATCAAGGGTTTCCCGTTTGTGATCGGGCCCTCGAGATTGCTAAAATTGAAGATAAATCGCAGCTCGGGAAGCCAGTCAAGATTAAAGCAGTTGCAGATAGTAGTAACAGTAAAGAGGAGAAGGATACTCTCACATCTCTTGATTGTGAAGCACAGTGCCTTCAGACATTATGAAGTTTAGGGTGGTGGATTACAATTTACAGCACATTTCATTGAAGGAAAATAGATAGAAAAATAAGATACGGAAAGAAAACTAGACTATTTTGTAATAACAATTAAAGATACCCTTGGTAAGGGGTCTACTTATTCTCCAACTGCCGATTGTGGTTGGAGATTTTGTCATGATGTCATCGATCTCACCTTCATGTTTCTTTGGTACTTTGGGGTTTAGATCTACTTCGGATTTCTCGTATCTATCTAGTTCATGTAAGAAAAATTAGTTTATGTACCGATTCAACGGTTTCATTTTTCGTAAGTGGAAGACTTAGAAAATTTTTAAAATTAATTTAAGTGCGAATGAGAAATTAATTTTATGTATTATATGTGGAATAATTGAATATAAAAGTGGAATTCGCCTATTAAAAAAATACTATGATACCAACTTAGTGTACAACTAGATTGATAACGCAAGTAGAAACATCGATTAAAAAAATATAGGGACATTTTCACTTATCCTACACGATTGTAGGAATATTGCAAAATTACCATTAATACACAATTAATTGTGTATGTACCTAATAGCTAGTAATTAATTATATTGTTGCCTAAAAATCAGTTACAGATCTTGATTTCATATTCCATATTTAAGAAAAGATAACCAATTGGACCTGCTCAACCATCGCCTGAGACCTTCTTGTCTGCTCGTCTCATGTACGTGATCTCGAGTGTATATCTTAGGTATATTTTATGTATATGTGGGTTCTGAAATCGATTTTGAGAAACGATTGAAACTCGAGTGTATATTTAAAGTATATTTTGTGTATATTTGAGAAACGATTGAAACTCGAGTGTATATTTAAAGTATATTTTGTGTAACATATACTGGTTTGGGCTTGGGATGGACTGGATCATTCATATGCAGTTCCAACCCCTGTGAATGGAAAATGGAAAAATAAAAAAATGGCTGACAGAGAAAGAGAATTGGAAATCTATCTTCAATCGTTATCCTCCGCCGCCATGGACGCCCCCCGACCCCGCCACCTATTCCTCCCTCCTCAACTCACCCTCCGTCACCGAAAAAGGGCTGTACTATCTTCTGTGCACGCCGCTTGAAGTCGCTGCTGTCCACCCAAAAAAGAACTGTAGGGATCCAACGCATCTCCGGCTTGAATGCTCCTTCACCAGCGGCCGCCAACCAGGATTTTGAAACTCCATCTCTCACTTTCAACGAAGTTCTCGTCGAGACTCAACTCGTCCATGTCGATTTTATTCGCCTTGAAAAAAAATCAGAATCTTGTTTAGTGTCTATTTTTGCAGAAGGAAAAGAAAATAAAAAAGACGCCGAAGGAGAAGAAAAGGCGGTTGGCGATTTGTAGTCGTCCATGGAAATGAGAGGATGTGAAGAAGAAAATAGTTCGGATGAGAACTATGAATGGAGGAGAGAGAAAGGAATAAATTTGTTTTAAACTTCCTAACCAAATCCCACTAAATCCGCCACTATCCAAATAAAACATAACTCATCCTTAATTAAAAATTCAAAACAAAGAAACTGATGCTAGTAGGATTACAAATAAAATAGTTAGGTTAGGCACTTTTGCTAAATAATATAGTTGAGTAGTTTATATGTAATAAAAATGCTGTGGGGTCGTGGGGGGTGTAATTTCCTCAAAAATATACAAGTTGATGTTTTCACTTGTGCATTAGGTTGCCAATGTAGTATTTCTCAAATAAAAAGAAAAATGCTAGTATACCAAGCTAGTATAAAACTAGGTTGACAACATAAGTGGAAACATCTATAAAATAATACACAAGTTGATGTTTTCACTTGCGTTGTCAACCTAGTTTTACACTAAGTTGGTATAGTAACATTTTTCTTTTCATTCGAGAAACACTACATTGCCAACCTAGTGTAATACTAGGTTGACAATACAAGTGAAATCATCAACTTGTGTATTTTTTTTAGATGTTTCCACTTGCATTGTCAACCTATTGTATACTAAGTCGGTATGGTAGCATTTTTCTTTTCAGTCTAAAAGTTTCTTTCTTTGCTACAGCTGATAAAAATCGTTGTTTTAGACGATGCATATGTAGAAAGCCCCCCCTTTTTTTTTTCACTTCTATAGTGAAGATAGTCGCACGTAATGACAGATCACGGCCATATTATTAATAGCTTGTGGTAAGAATGGATTTCGTTCTAGTGCTCGAAAATAAAAGATCAAAGTAATCAATTTATGTAAGGTGTTCTTATGACAAAATGAGTTATTTTGAAGTATTTTCCACATACTAATTGCGAATTATCTCTTATTATTATTATTATTATTATTATTATTATTATTATTATTATTATTTGTTATAATATATATGTGGATGCATCACGAGGTGATAAAATATATATATATATATATATATATATGTGAGTGACTATTTTGCCCCTGATGTAATTGTATTATTACGATTGTGCCATCAGAAGTTTTCCTATTAATGAAAATTGTACCTAAGAGAATACATTTTCTCTATTATCTCTCTTTCTCTATAGTTTTATAACACGTTATCAGCACGAGTCTCTACCCTCTAGAGCTCGATTTGTAATATGAGAAAAGTATGCTCTACAGTTGCGTCTTATAGACGATCCTTTGTATCAGAAATTCGATTATTACTTCTCTGGAATAAACTCCATTTGCCAAGATTTTGAATTTGATCTAATCTTTATAATCCTATCTTGTGCTTAAGAAAAAAAATGGAGTTTACAAATTAATTAATAATCTCATCTACATCTCCATTTTGTTTGCTACAAATTAAAAGCTGCTGAAAGCCGGAAAGTACTCACTTTTAGTGTTGAAAACAACAAAAAAAAAAAAGAAAGAAAAAAAGGGAAGATGGAAAATAGGTCTAAGAAATACAGCGGCAAGAAAAAAAAAAGAAATGATATATTTCTAATTCCCAAAGATCCTTGTGGTGATGGGCTTTATAAGTTATGTCAAAACTAAACATGCTCAGCCCGACACCGACCTTGACAGACTCTATAAACACTCAACCTTTAACTTCTGGCCAAACTTCAGCAAGGAATTAGAACTTGTGAACGGCGGAGATGTGGCATGAAGCAGCCGCAGGCCGATTAGAAGAACTCACCTCCATTTTCTCCGGCCGCTCCACTCCACCGGTATCCTCCTTTGTCGGGTTTATCAGGTACATGACGACTCCCTCTTGATAATTCCTCCGATGAGTATTCTTGTCTTGTTAAGGGGGTTAAGGATAATCTAGTCGTTAATTATATTGACGGGCAATTCAAGTAAAACGAAATTTCGGGTTGCTGCTTGCATATGGGTAATTTGTGGGATCAAATAAAACGAAGTGTGTGTGAATTTTTAATAGAAAACTCACTTCATTATTGTCTTGAAAAATTAATAAATATGTCCTTTTTGGAGATAATTTTTCTTTGAAAAGAAAGGTTACACAAATGTGTATGACCATGTGCAATCACAGTTTCAGTCTTATCTTCTTGCAGGAGGGGTTTTGAATATGCTATAAATGCCAATTGACATTATTGTTGTTATAATATTGTGCATGAGGAGGAGAATAAGATAATATATGTAAATGACTATTTTGCCCCTGATATAATTGTATTATTACGATTGTGCCATCAGAAGTTTTCCTATAAATAGGAGCTTCAGTTATAATGAAAATACAACCAAGAGAAAGCATTCTATATATTCTCTCTTTTCTCTCTAGTTTTATAACACGTTATCAGCACGAGTCTCTACCCTTTAGAGCTCGATTTGTAATATAACGAGAGTATGCTCTACAGTTGCGACTTATAGACGATCTTCTGTATCAGAAATTAGAATATTACAAATCGTTATTTTCTCCAAACAATTTTTCCTATCACTCATGGGGAGCTTATGAACTTCATGTTCTACCTTCGGCCATTTCAATTATTTTCTTTTCAGCCCATAATATGCTTCAATTGATACACACAATATTCAAGAACCATTTAAACAAAAGTAATCTTTTGTTTCCCAAAATGAAAAATGAAAAGTGAGAAGGTAGAAAATAAAAAGAGCTCCTCATAGCTGTTCTGTGTGAAATAAGAATGGTGATCTTATTTCACATAAACAGAGTATCTAGAGCTTCATGTATTTGATTCGAGTCGGACTCCATCGACGAGCTAGCTTCATCCAACAACAAAATAGGCATAAGAATAGCCCGAGCAATTGAAATCTTTTGCTTATGGCCGAGTAGAATTGTTGGACCCCTCTTGGGGGTTCATAGTGGTGGCATAGCAAGGAGTGGCCTGGGTTCATGCTCACGGCATGTCATAACTTGTGAAATTTTGTTAGACACTCTCTAGCACCCATTGTCATGATGTAGTTGGAGGTATGTTATTTTATGATTTTGTCATTATGGTATTCTTCGATGGGCATTGGAAGGACGCTGAAGTTGCTTTGTCTGTGTGGTGAGTCACAAATAATTATTTATCATATGTGTTGTGACAGATAAATAAAAATAATAAGTCAAAGAAAGGATACAACTAAAATAAATGGTTTTGGTGTCGGCAAGTTGACAAAGTGGTTCATTGCATTAATATCTAATAATATTAAATTATCATTTGGTATGCATTCAAATACTATTTGTCAATTTCTTGCAAGTTGAAAGCCCACGAAACTAACACCCCCAAATGCATGCTAATGATTCTTCAATAAAGACAATATTATTTAATACATGATCTATTCTATACTAGAATCATTGTTTGTTACATATTTAAAGCAAGCATTGGTGAAATTAATTTTTGATAATATCATAATACTTGGGGTAATAAGGGCTTCATTTTAAGACCAATATTGATATAGTTTATTAAATTATATATATTGGTATTATGAAATGTATGAAATATCTCATAATTCAATTGTTATACTCCTGAAGAGTTATAACATATGTAGTGCCTAAAGTATATAGTGTTCACATAAAATTGATTTATTATATTTTGATGCTCAACTTATATATTGGATAATTATTTATCATAAATTTTTCCCAAAATGATGCGTGGAAAATTGAACATTTCCCATCTGCGATTTATTATTATGCACAATCTTATATCACCACCAATTCGTACCTTTATGGGCCAATATTATAAACTAGGTATGCTATGATACTCCGTCAGATTTTTAATACCTAGAGGCCATTATAGGGGGTCAATTTATAATTTGGTACGTATTGTGCGACAATATTTAACGGCATTAGGGGGAGATATGAGCATAAATTTATTAATGCCGTAAAATATTTGAAATATTAATATTTTCATTATCTGAAACCACGCAATTGAACTTGAAGTTCATATTATATTTCTGCCAAACGAAATTTATAGTAATAATGGAGTGAGAAATTTGTATAAATGTACCACAAAGTAAGCAAAATTCCTAGGGAATGATTAACTCCTTAATGCTAGAAGCATAAGGTGATAAAATATATGAAAGTCAGCGAAAAATATATATTCAATATTTAACACTCCTTTATAAAGAAACTCCTGGAGAGTTGATCCAGTACATCTTGCACGTGCATCAAATCATTATAGTACTGGAAATGCGGAAAAGCCAAAATTAAATGTTACAGGAAATGATTATAAATATGGCTACTAAATATGAAGTTGTACATATGGTTGAGAGAATATAAATTGAGTATCATAGTTGTCGACAATATAATTGCCTTTGTGATTTCTTTACTATCTCAAATAATGATCCGGATCAAAATAATGAAAGTGCTAGAAGTACTTAGATTGATTGAGATAGAAAGAAAAATAAAGACAGAGTTTTTACTCGCTACACGATATATCCCAGAAGGATGAATACTTATATGTGATATGGTGGTGTGATGTAAATATAGCGAGATTATGGGTTTACGCAGAGACCCAAAATTTTATAAAATTTCTCTCATTATCAATGATTCCGCAAGTTAATATCTATGGCAGTAAATTATCATGACTATTGAGTCATATGTGAAAGTCTTGGATGGACTCAAGTACCGGAGATGAAAGATAATTAAATCATTTAATTATATAAAGTTGTTGGTAAGATGTGGTACAACCAACAAAATTCTTCCTGAAGAAGTATTCAAGGTAGAACATTGTGTATAATATACAAAATGATCATCTCGGTTAAATAGATTATGTTATGAACACTATGTAAAAGATTAAATAAGTTAGCTCATGCTTATAGACGGAGTTATAATGAAACTCTTGGTTAAATATCAAAGAGTATTATCTCGACTTGAAAATCGAGCATCTCCTAGAAGGAGTATTTGTAAAGATCCAAAGAAACTAAAAAATATTATTATTACTGAAGAACAAGTACATAAGGATCATATGATAGAAATACAGATAAGAGGTTGTGAATCCTCAATAAATATGTGAAAAATATTACATAATAGAACCCATTAAAGAAGGGTGCGTCTCGAGAGTATAAACTCCGTAACTCTGCCACCCATGATTATTATATGGGTTCATAATGAGAGATCTAAAGGATCAAAAGCTCTTTTTCGCTTGACCTCTTTTGTTTCCACAAAATCTTGAAATGTGATGCATTCTTGAAGCTTTTTGATAAGCTCAGAAGGCGTGTCTGCAGATTTGAATACTTCTCTCGTTAAAGGAGATATAAAGGTTTGATATACTCCTTCGTCTAAAAATCCAAGCAAACCATGAAAATAGTTATTAAAATTCAATAGACCTATGGGCTTATTATGAAGTTTCAATTCTTCCCAACAAGCAATGGTAAACATTGTCATTAAAGTTCCATAACTACCTGGAAGAATGATAAAAGCATCGCTATTGTTCATCATATCCATCATACAGTCATAAATAGAATGATTTAACATCAAACTTGTGGAATCTTTGATGACCCTTGTTTGAAGCTCTATGAAAAGGTATGATACTTTTCACTTCTATATCAAAACATTTTCCAGCCATTAAAAGGTTATCAAAGAAAGTGATGCTAGTCCCTCCGTACAGTAAATTGATTTTTCGATTTCCCATCTCCCTTACTAGTTGACTTACAATATCAATATTTTGAGAAAAACTTACCAGTTTAGAACCACCAAGAACACACATGGTTTTGATCGGATGAAGAAATTTATTACCTTGAGAAGACTCTGAAACATCCATCTATTTATTGATAAACTACATTTTGTGAGTTATATGATTATGATGGATGACTCGCTATTTAAATAGGATGTTTCACAAAACGATAACTGACAGATAAGCCGTTAAGTCTTCAAAGAATCTTATATGTTGGCAGCTATAAGATTTTCTGAAAATTACAGTACAAAATACAGAAATGTATTTTTCGTACTAGCAAGAACAATTTTTACAATCTTGATCTTTTGAAATAATATTTTCGAGACTATAACGTTCTTCTTCATTTTTGAAACGAATCCATAGAGACATAAGCTCACGATGCACATAACCACTCGGATGTGTCTCAAGAATCTGTTGAATCGTTTGATCCATAGATTCTTTACTCAATCCATCCATTATAAATAATATTTTATCTTCTCGATTTTTGGACACGAACCCTACAGATGTACATCGTGTGTCACAAGTCCATCGAGCGCATTTGAAGCATCCACCTAATCTTTTTGCTCTTCGTTTCTTTGCAAAAGTACTTTTACCCATGCCTGGCATATATTTGTATGAATTTGGAAACTCTCCAGATAATTGAACTTTTGCTTCAATCAACCATCGAATATCACTTGGAATATCATTAATCATTAGCACCCTCAATCTTTCTAATCGAGATCGATAAATTCTTTTTATGATATTTATTGGGAGAAAAGAATAATATTTACGGATATTTGAGAGTGCTAAATCCATTTGTGAATTCGGACCTTTGTTAAGGAAGATTGAATGATTTACCTAATAATTTATAGAAATGATACGTATGCAATACGACTCTAAAAACAGAGGTTAAAATTCTTTAGGCATGATACGCATGTGATACGCGTTCTGAATTTAAATATTGTGTGCACTTGAAGTGCATTTATTGCCGCCGAAAGATGATGTGATATGTTTGTGATAAATATGAATTATTGTGATGTTTACTGATATAAATGATAATGGTTTGTATGAATTGTGATATGTGATGTTTTGTTCTCGATTGATGAAAATTATTACTAGCTAAATATTTGTGAATCAATATGAAAAGGGGTACGATATATGGGCCTACTACCTCTCCATATGTGCTACTAGATATTATGGATCCACTAGATAGCCATATGATTATATGACTCGTAACTTGAAGTTACAAGATATTTTGAGAAATGAATATACATATGACACGTAACCTGAAGTTATGAGATAATTATGAAATAATAAAAGTAAGTGTCATATGAAAGAAATAAAACTAGTAATATATCTATTGATATGATGAACTCTTGAAATGAAAATGTACACATTACAAGTAATATGAGTTCAAAGTTCTCCTATTATATATTAAAATTGAGAATGAAACAGAGACTATGTGAACTTCTCTCAAGAAATTCAATATTGAAAATACAGATCAGTGATTTGTGAAGACGAGGGAGAGAATCAATGATTGAAATTTTGAAGTGATATATGTATCACACTGGAAGTATGCAAATAAACTGAATGATACTAATGGAGTTGACATATGTGAAATATTGTGATAATACGCTGGAAACGTTGATATTGTGCAAATTGAAATACCCAAAATAAGTGATGAATGAGGGTAAGACTGAAAGTTGCACAAAGAATGATATGGTATAAATACCATCAGTATTTGAAAATCTGAATGAATTTCCATGATACTCATGGAAATATTATGGTGAATATATGGAATACGCGTTGTACTCTTTTTCCCTTAACTGAGGTTTTGTCCCATTGGGTTTTCCTAGCAAGGTTTTTAATGAGGCAACAAGGATGGCGTATTCACATGAATAGTGTACTCTTTTTCTTTCATTAGGATTTTGTCCCACTGAGTTTTTCCTAATAAGGTTATAACGAGGCATATTCATGGTATGATGAGGTCTACTGAATAAATGATATGATTCCTCATGATGATAAAAAGATATTGGAGTAGTTGTACTCTTTTTCCTTCGATCAAGTTTTTTCCCATTGGGTTTTCTTGACAAAGTTTTAATGAGGCAGCACGTGGATACTCCACTAAAGATGATATATTTGAGGGGGAGCAATGTTATGCTTCCACAATACTCAGGTTTTGTCCCACTGGGTTTTCCTGAGGAAGTAATGTTGTGATTCCAATATGATCAGGTTTTGTCCCACCGGGTTTTTCCGGACATAATGAAGCAGCGATACTTGATGGCCACAAGATAAACTTCAAGATGTTCAAATTATGTTTTGTTCAAATAGTGATATTTGGAAAATAGTCATTCAAGGGGGAGTGTTATAATATTGTGCATGAGGAGCATGAGGAGAATAAAATAATATATGTGAATGACTATTTTGTCCCTGATGTAATTGTATTATTACGATTGTGCCATCAGAAGTTTTCTTATAAATAGGAGCTTCAGTTATAATGAAAATACAACCAAGAGAAAGCATTCTATATATTCTCTCTTTTCTCTCTAGTTTTATAACAGTTGTCAATATTTGATGACTATTAAATGATAGTACTGTAGAATATTTACACACATCTATGGACTTGTGTACATTGAGGATGGACGTCAATGAAAAAAAAAAAAATGGAATGAAATAATTCATTATGTTTCATTTAACATTAAAAATATGTTTTGCTAAATAGAATAAGTTGTGTTTATCGAAATAAACTTATTTCACTTTCATACTACTCTATTTAATGATAGCTTCGATTTAAGACCAATATTGAGATGGTTTATTATATCATATGATTATGAAATACTTGAATTTTTGCTATCGTGGAATTTATTTACATGGACATGTGGATATTCATGGATTGACCCTTGTGAAATGAAAATTAATATGTGTGGCTACGAGGACCGGCCAGTGCGGCTCTACCGCCGGCAGGTAATATTTAATAGTAGCCGACGGGTCAACTCTGGATTGAAAAAATTATAAAGAAATATGAACGACCATGTAAAATGGCCAAGCAGTGCGGCCACCGGAAACATATAGTAAAATATTTAAACGGCTAAATGGTATCCGATGATGTGGAATAGCCAGGTGATAAGGCCATATGCAACAAATGATATGAATGGCTATATATATGGGCTGACTAGTGCGGCTCTGCCACCGGCGACGGACAGTACAAATTAAGTGATAGCCGATGAGTGAAATTAATGATACTTTGTATCTGGCCATGTGAAAGTTAATTAAAGTCTTTGTCGTGAACAGACATTATATGGACTAACCTGATCCTGAAGTATCAGTTGATAAATTCTCTAAATTTATGGAGATATGAATATTGATGAGATGGTACCAGAAGTTACCACATGATTAATGTGATGTCGGAAGTTACGACATAATGATTAAAAGATATCCCGGTATAGTGGTACTGAAAGCTACCACGTTATGATTAAACAAAGTGATGAAATGGTACCAGATGCTACCATTGGATGATTGAACAAAATGAGAAAGTGGTACTAAAAGTTACCAGTTATGGATGATCATACAAAATGATTTCTCAATATGTTATATGAGTTTAAGTGACTATGTCAAATGACGAAATTACATTAAAATTCGAGATCAAATAGATATTACAATAAAGTGCTCCAGAAAGAAGCACATATGATAATGATTGTAGTCATGAATCACTACACACTTATCTTGAGGAAAAGCGAATTGATATTGTTATTACTGAGAAAAAAAAGTACAGAATGTTCAGATGATGGAAATATGGATAAGAGGAAGTAAATCCTCGATAAATACAAAATGCGAAAAATATTACATAATAGAGCCCATAAAAGAAGGGTGCGTCTCAAGAGTATAAAACTCCGTAACTCTGCCACCCATGAATGATATCTGGGTTCATAATGAAAGTGTTAGGAAATATTTTATTTCCTATATATAATCTAATTATGGGCAACATATTATATACAATTATATTAGTTATTCAATTAATTAATGGACTCAATTAAGTGATCTAAGTAGAGTCCATGGGCTACGTAAATTGATGTGGGCTGATTGAGTGGATACCTAATATTATTAGGGTTAGGTGATAATGGGTGTCCTACCTAGTAGTATATAAAGACCCTCTTGGTTATGGTCCCCAATATACTAAATCAAACATAGTTCTCTTTTCTCCCCATCTGAATTGAGAATGATGGTCCCATCTGAAGAATAAGGCGATTTAGTTGAGGAAGACCATAATACCAGTTGATCCAATTAATCAATCGAGTTCGTGTTCCGCAAAAGAAACTCAATGGATCCAGGTATTTCTAACAATCTTTCAGATCTAGAGCGATGTTGATTTTCCTAGAATTAAAGCATGTTTTAGGATAATTGTTATTGAATTTATATTATTTGTTTATAAATTCCTACAAGTGGTATCAGAGCAGTCATCGATTGCTAGATCTTGATTATTTATATATATGTGTTTATACGTTGCTACTTGAACACAGTAGAATAAAAGTTCGGTTTCCTTCTGATTCACGCTTCAAAATTCGTATTCAATTTTTATTTTTATTTGGCGTGTCTTTTTTTTTTATGAATGGATCCGGCAAATTTATGTATTGTTGTTTGTTCTGTCCGCGATTTTCAATTCCTTGATTTGGGTTATGATAATACTAATATTCATCATCAATATGTGGGCCTTTGTTACTGCTAATGATTTGTGAATTTTATTATGGAGAAAGCACATCAATAGGGCCAATTGAATTGGTGTACGTGTGCTAAATTGTTTGATCTTGTCAAATTGAATTGGTGTACGTGTGCTAAATTGTTTGATCTTGTCAAATATACATGACTGAGTTTCATTTAGCATGCCGATTTAGCAATTACACAAATTAATTTAGTAATTAAAGTTGAGTTTATTGCTAAATTGTTTGATCTGGTAATATGTGTCTTTACTATATGATGTTATGATGTTGAATGTCTTAAAAGGCTGAAAGTCCAAATTTGTTTTCTTGGACTTGATTAAATAAAAGTCTAATTTGGTTTATAGAATTTTATTTAAATTGAATTGGGGAATACTCATTAGAATAATGTGTGTTATTGTAGTGATAAACGTGTGGCAATTATTTGGTTATACATATGAACGATGAGTCGGCCCATAGGAAGATTTATTGTTTGATATGTTCTTATTGTCAATGTTTGATCACTGTGCTAAGATATCAATTACAAGTTAATATTTTTTTCCAAAGATGAATGTTAATGGAGTTGTGATGTCTTGAGATGAGGTTACCATTATTTGAATGTATAATTTAATTCCAAGTAATTTTTGTGTGCAAATATATTGATGTTATTAATTGTATGCTCTCGGGGATCTATGGAGTTATCCATCTAAAGGTTGATTTCATGGAGTTTTAAATCAACATAGGGAATTAGGTTTATGGTCTTTCACTAAAGAAGACAAAATAAAATGGTGAATCTTTATTTTGTTATATATGATTTTAGGCTAAATTGTGAGTGTATTTGTGCTCAAGTTGACATTTAGTTTTCGTCTAATTCGGCTCAAATTAACAAAATTTGTTTCTAGCTTAAAATCTAGATGTTTGAACTTTGTTCTATGTTTTGTGGACTTACTTCACGTTCGGTATGGTTAAGCCTAATTTGGTCATACTAAGCTTTGTCTATATAAATTTGAATTTAAGTTTAATTTGGTTTTATGGGCTTTAAACTCAAATAAAGTTAATGGACAGAAGTTCATATAAAGTTTCATATTTTGGCTCAAATTCAAAGTTAGATTTCGAGATGATCTTTTCTTGGTATCTCAAAATAATTGTAAGGTATGAGTTTTGAGTTTGACTCTGTGGTAGACTCATAATATGTTTCTGGGATGTGGGGCTAATTATCCCATAAGGATAGGATTTATATTGAAAATCTTTACATATAATCCATAAGAATTCTTTGAGCTATGAGTAACATATTAAGCATTTTCATGACTTATATGTTTAATTTGGTTTAGGTTTAAATTCCAAAGCAATGTCATATTGAGTTTATGCTTGAGCTCAATTTCGGATCGTCATAGACTAATGGATTGAATTTTAGCCCAATTTGGTAATAGTGGGCCGCAAATTCAAAAGAAAGTTTATTTGGATTTAAGCTTATTGAAGTTAGATTTTAAGTCTAATTGGTTATATATGCTTTCAATCTAAATAAAGTTAGAACTAAATTTATTTTGGTTCATAAACTTTAAAGTTTTCCTGGGGCGACGTTTTAACGTTGTTCAATTGAGTAATAGAGAAACTCTCAGTCACATTTACTTTGATGTTGTGATTTTCAATTTTGTCAAGCAAAGTATCATATTGCCATAGTAACCTCTGTGCATAGAGAATGACTTTATTGAAATCATTTTAATGTTGTGTGAAGTTATTCATGTGATCTGTGCTCGGCCCATAGGTAGACACAGGTTGACCGAATAATAACGCACATATGGTGATAAGAGAAACTCATATGGATTTTACTCAATTGGTCTAGTAATTTTCAATTTAGTCAATCAAAACATCATATTGCCATAACAACCTCTGTGTGTGGAGAGCGACTTTATTGAAATTACATAGATGTCATGTGGAATTATTTATGCGTTTTGTGATCGGCCCATAGGTAGACGCAATTTGGCAAAATAATAACACATAAGTGATGATAAGTATGTGATAATTATTTGGATTATTCATGTGAACATTAGTCAGTCCATAGATAGACTTTTGTTTGACAGAACTTATTATCAATGCTTGATCGTTACAACAAGATTACCACTGCAGTTAGTTTTCTGTCCATAGACGAGATTAATGTTGCACTATGGTGTCTTGTCACGTGTCCCTATTTGGTCTACTTACCCATAGTTATGTATGACATAAATTTCAGTGTGAGTACTTTGGTATTGTTCTCTAACTTTGTTATCTGCTTACCTTAAGTCGTTTGTCATTATATAGTTTTCTATAAGTTTTATATGCTTATAGAATAATATATGGTTATTATTGGGACATAAGGTTGATGGATAATGTAGGAAGTTCCACTAAGGATATTTGATAAAATAATATATATTTTAATTATTGTTTCAATAAAGGTAAATGGAACATAAGGAAGTACATCGTGATATGTCTAAGTCTCATATTCATTCTAAAGGCACATTAATTGTGCATAAGGTGTTTCTTTTGTTATGTGATTAAAGAAAATTTGAACGAGAAAAGACTTAATGTACGATGTATCCTTCATTAATCCACACTCTAATGTTTGCTTCTCAATATGAGTTAGCTAGTTTAGTTTTGTACCATTTAAGTATTTTGTGAGTAGTTTTCTTGTTTTGTCACTCACATAAAGCAACCAAATTTTTACGTGGTACAAAACACATGAAACTAACTCAATTTCGTTAAGGTTGTGGTAAAAAGAAATATGATTGACCACTCCTCTTTGCCATTACTGTGAGAAGCAATGTGTTTCATTATTAATAGAGTTTGTGAATGGAGTAAAACTCACATCCCTTATTGATTTTCAATTTACATGGGGTTGTCCAAGATTTTTCATGTCTATAAGTAAATTTGGACTAAAGATTGTGGGTAACTACTCGTTCAACATTCTATAAGGCTTTTTAATAATGAATTTAAAGTTAATTTGAGGAAGTTGAGCTTGAGTGGAAGATAAGATTATAAAGCATTATTTTGGAATGCAAATATGGTCCCAAAATGCAAAATCAACCCCCTCAAATACATATACATGAAGCTTTGATGAAATTATGTATGAATTGACATTTTGAGGTCTTGTCAAATTGTCTAAAAGTATGAGTCTCATTGGTCATAATGTGGCTTAATGGATTCATAAGACAATAATGAGAGACATAAGTAAGGTATTTCTAGTCAACATAAGTTTCATCTAAATAAGGACTTTGGTTACAAGATATTTTTCTTTTGGTTTTGATGAGAAACTCTTTGTAATCAATGTCATTTTGAAGCTTTTGATATTAAGTTAACTCCCTCTATGGTATTACGATTATATTAAGTCATTATCTCATTTTGTATTGAGATAAATAAAGTTAATAATTGTATATACTATAGATTGAGTATGAGATACTCTAAGGACAATTACGTTTTATCTCATTCATTGTCCCAACAATGAGCATAAAGATTATAATATACAAAAGATATACATATGGTTGGTAATCTTTTGTATTTTTAAAATGTATGCATTTGGATTCCACATACATTTCAGTATTTGACAAATGATTGAGTTTTGATTATTAACCTATTGAATGCAGCCAAAGGGTTTATAAGGTTTTTTGTTTGAGAACAAAAGAGAGTTTACACTCACTTAAGGGTTATTGGATCATTTGGGAGATCATTTAGAATTCTAATTTCGAGTTTATTGGATGTCTGTAAAGTTGAACGATCCAGATTTAAGTCAAGCTACATTAACTGCTAGTTGGAAGAACTAATTCGGAAAGTGACAAGTAGACACTTATAGTTTATTTCTCCTTAGCAATTGAGATTTAGCTTATCTGAAGACATCTTATAAGGTTATGGTGGCATAATATTATCACGAGGCTGCATGTTGCGGATGGTATTGAATACCACTAAAGTTCTATTGTGATAATATTAGTTTGCCATATTTGAACAAAAGAAATTGTTCACAAAGTTTTCTGGGGATAAGGATAAAATTCACTTTGATGAATTTTTACTGAACACATAAGGATGAATTTATGCTAGCAAATTCATAGCTCCATCATAAGGTATACTAAGGTATTAACACTTTTATTCTATGAGTATACCGCTCATATAAGTGTTACTATGGATAATGCCTTAGTTCAGTGGGAGTTAGTGTTCAATGTATTCTTGAATGTTATAACTTCAGTTTTCTGCAGAATAAAGTTGATGGTTATGATTCGTTATGAATCACTAAGGTTTTCTATTTTTGTGACTTTGTGTTGCATTTATGGTTGATCTCACTAAGGATTTAAAGTTGGACCAGTTGGAAATAGACATGATAAAGACCACATTGCATGTAATTTCCATGCCACTCACCATATTTGATCTATGTCATTGAGTATACTAGTATGGTGATTTTCGGGGTTTAACCACGATTTGAAATGTGGTGAAAGCCGCGGTAGTTCCATTGCTAGTATATGAGATGGACCAGATTGTTTAAGGTAGTCTGAAGATGAATAGCATAAAGTTGCGCAATTACTCTGGAAATAATATGTACCCCAAGTGGGAGATTGTTAGGAAATATTTTATTTCCTATATATAATCTAATTATGGGCAACATATTCTATACAATTATATTAGTTATTCAATTAATTAATGAACTCAATTAAGTGATCTAAATAGAGTAGAGTTCATGGGCTACTTAAATTGATGTGGGCTGATTGAGTGGATACCTAATATTATTAGGGTTAGGTGATAATGGGTGTCCTACCCTAGTAGAATATAAAGACCCTCTTGGTTATGGTCCCCAATATACTAAATCACACATAGTTCTCTTTTCTCCCCATCTGAATTGAGAATGACGGTCCCATATGAGGAATAAGGCGATTTAGTTGAGGAAGACCATAATACCAGTTGATCCAATTAATCAATCGAGTTCGTGTTCCGCAAAAGAAACTCAATGGATCCAGGTATTTCTAACAATCTTTCAGATCTAGAGCGATGTTGATTTTCCTAGAATTAAAGCATGTTCTAGGATAATTGTTATTGAATTTATATTATTTGTTTATAAATTCCTACAGAAAGATCTAAAGGATCAAAAGATCTTTTTCGCTTAACTCCTTGTATTTCCACAGAATCTTGAAATGTGATGCATTCTTGAAGCTTTTTGATAAGCTCAGCAGACGTGTCAGCAGATTTGAATATTTCTCTCATTGAAGGAGATATAAAGGTTTGATATACTCCTATGCCTAAAAATCCAAGCAAACCATGAAAGAAGTTATTAAAATTCAATAGACCTATGGGCTTGGTATGAAGTTTCAATTCTGCCCAAGAAGCAATGGTGAACATTGTCATTAGCGTTCCATAACCGCTTGGAAGAATGATAAAAGCATCGCTCTTGTTCACCATATCCATCATACAATCATAAATAGAATGAGTTAGCATCATGCTTGTGGAATCCTTGACGACCCTGGTTGAAGCTCTACGAAAAGGTATGATGCTTTTCACTTCTATCTCAAAACATTGTCCAGCCATTAATAGACTATCATAGAAAGTATTGCTAGTCCCTCCATACAACAAAATTGATTTTTTGATTCCCCATCTCTTTTGCTAACTGACTTACAATATCAATAGTTTGAGAAAAACTTATCAGTTTAGAACCACCAAGAACACGTATGGTTTTGATCGGTTGAAGAAAATTATTACCTTGCGAAGACTCTGAAACATCCATCTAGTTATTGATAAACAGAATTTAAAAAAAAAAAAACTTTGTGAGACATATGATTATGATGAACGACTCGCTATTTAAATATAAAACTTTACAAAGCAATAAATGATTTTATTGTTTTCTTCTGGAAATTGCAACTGACAGATAAGGTGTTGGGTTTTAAATAAATCTTATCTGTAGCTATAAGGATCGTTGTAAAATTACAGTACAACCTACTACACTGTATTAGTATGATTTTTCGTACTAACAAGACCAGTTTTACAAACTTGATCTTTTGAAATAATATTTTCAAGACTGTAACGTTCTTCTTCAATTTTGAACTGAGTCTATAAGGACATAAGCTCACGATGCACATACCCACTAGGATGTGTCTCAAGAATCTGTTGAATCGTTTGATCCAGAGACTCCTTACTCAATCCATCCTTTATAAATGCTATTTTATCTTCTCGATTTTTGGACACGTACCCCACAGATTTACATTGTGTGTCACAAGTCCATCGAGCGCATTTGAAGCATCCACCTAATCTTTTTGCTCTTTGTTTCTTTGCAAAAGTACTCTTACCCATACCTGGCATATATTTATATGAATTTGGAAACTCTCCTGACAATCGAACTTGTGCTTCGATCAACCATCGAACATCATTTGGAATACCATTATTCATTAGCACCCTCAATCTTTCTAATCGAGATCGATAAATCCTTTTTATGATAATTTTCGGAAGAAAAGAATAATATTTACGGATATTTGAGAGTGCTAAATCCATTTGTAAATTCGAACCTTTGTTAAGGAAAATTGAGTGAATTACCTGATAATTTATAGAAAAACATGATGCGTATGAGATACGACTCTGGACTTAAACAGTGTTCAAAAGTATGTGTGTCAGACGGCATGATACGATTCTGGATTTAAACAGTGGCTAAAGGATATTGTGCCAGGGCCTACACTTAAAGTGCATTTATTGTCGCCGAAAGATGATGTGAAATGTTTGTGATAAACGTGTCACAACAAATTATTGTGATCATTTTAAAAATGTTTGCCGATATTATTGATGATGGTTTGCATGATGAACTTATTCTTTCTGATATGAGATGCTTGTTCTCGATTGGTGAAAAAATATTACTAGCTAAATATTTGTGAATCGATATTTGATCAATCTGAGTATGAAAGGGGTACGATATATATGGGCCCACTACCCCTCCATGTGTGCTACTAGATATTATGGATCCACTAGATAGCCACATGTGTGTGATTCGTAACCTGAAGTTACGAGATTTGATCAAATAATGAATATATGACACGTAACATGAAGTTACGAGATGATTTGATCAAAAAATGTGTATATGACACGTAACCTGAAGTTACGAGATGGTTTGATCAAAGAATGACACAAAATGATTATGAAAGAATGAAAATAAGTGTCATATGAGAGTGCTGAAGCTAGTAATATACTCACCTGATATGATGAACTCTTGAAAGAAAAATGTGCACATTACAAAATGATATGAGTTCAAAGTCCTCCAAATATTTGTTGAAATCGAGAACGAAATGGAGATTATATGAACTCCCCTCAAGAAATTCAATATTGAAAATACAGATCAAGGATCTGTTAAGATGAGGGGGAGAATCAATGATTGAAATTTGGAAATGATATATGCATCACACTGAAAGTGTGCAAATCATAAATTGTATGATACTGATGATGGTGAAATATATGAAATGATATGATGGTGGAATAATACGCTGTAAGCGTTGATAGTGTGCAAATTGAAATCCCCCAAATAAGTGATGAAATGAGTCATATATATACCATTGATGGAATCAATTGATAATGAGATATCTCAATATACTACGGGGAATAATGGAAATGAATAAGTGTCGACACGAACAAATGAATAGCGCTATATAAATGATATTGACGAGAATGAAATCAGATGAAATGTGAATATTGGGAACTATTGGCAGTAAGACCATTGAAATTAATTGATGATGAAAATGAGTTTAAGAATAAAAGTTGCACAAAGCATGATATGACATATTGTCATGAATACCATCAGTATCTGAAAATCTGAATGAATTTATATGACACTCATGCAAATTATGGAAAGATTATTATGGTGAATATATGGAATACGCGTTGTACTCTTTTTCCCTTGGCTGAGGTTTTGTCCTATTGGGTTTTCCTAGCAAGGTTTTTAATGAGGCAACATGGATGGCGTATTCACATGAATAGTGTACTCTTTTTCTTTCATTAGGATTTTGTCCCACTGGGTTTTTCCTAATAAGGTTTTAACGAGGCATATTCATGGTATGATGAAGACTACTGGATAAATGATATGATTCCTCACGATGATAAGGGAGACTGGAGTAGCTGTACTCTTTTTCCTTCGATCAAGTTTTTCCCACTGGGTTTTCTTGACAAGGTTTTAACGAGGCAACACATGGATATTCCACTAAAAATGATTTATTTAAGATGGAGCAAAGTTGTGCTTTCACAATGTTCAGGTTTTGTCCCACCGGGTTTTCCTGACATGCTGAAGCAACGATACTTGATGGCCACAAGATACACTTCAAGATGTTCATATTATGTTTTGATTGAATAATGATATTTAGAAAATAGTCATTCAAGGGGAAGTGTTATAATATATATGTGCATGCACCACGAGGTGATAATATATATATATATATGTGAATGACTATTTTGCCCCTGATGTAATTGTATTATTACGATTGTGTCATAAGAAGTTTTTCTATAAATAAGAGCTTCAGTTATAATGAAAATTGTACCTATGAGAATACATTTTCTCTATTCTCTCTCTTTCTCTATAGTTTTATAACATTATTATTATTATTATTATTATTATTATTATTATTAGACATGGCTAAAACCCGGGCCGACGGGTTCGGAAATAATGACCCTGAACCGGCACGGATCTATACTCGTGCCGGATTCGTGTCCGGGCCGAGTACGTTACTTTTTTAAAAACAATAAAACAAATAATAAATAATAGAAAAGGAGGATCACTGACCGGCCCGGCCCGAACACGGTCGTGAAATGTATGACCCTTACACGGCCCGTCTAAAATCCGGGTCGGTCCCGGACCCATGATCATCGGATTTGACCGGGTCTGATCCATGTCGGGTCCGGGCCGGGTCGGCGGGCCAGTCGGCCCTTTTGCCATGTCTAATCATTATTATTATTATTATTATTATTATTATTATTATTATTATTATTATTATTATTATTATCTGCTGTAGTTGCTCCGTTACCTGGTAGAAAAGAGCAGCTATGGATAAACCTTAGTTCTGCTTGGCATTTTTGCCGCTAAACCTCTTTCTCTCTCATACACTCACAGAAGATGTTATCATTGGACATGCGAGCTTCAATACCTATCTCTAGGAACTGTTATTTGTTCCCTCACCTCTCGGAATCTCTCAATTTCCCGTTCTCCTCGTCTCTTTCCGTCGCCCGCCACCGCCTCCGCCGTGTTAATCTGCGGCCGCGGTATTTTGCCCCATTGCCCGCCATCAATTCCTCCGCGACCACAGAGAATGCCGACTTTTTGTCGCCGGATATTGGGGAAAATTGTGAATACGAACAAGGCGTCGAACTTGAATATGAAGAAGAATCCTCATCCGACGGCGACGAGGTCGAGGAGAATTTTGACGAACAAGAACTTGAGCTAGAGGCAAAACAGGCTCTGAAAGAGTTTTCTGATTCTTTGTTGCGTGAGCTGAGAATTGGTCAGTCTCTTGAAATTTTGACCTTCGTCTTGGTTAATTTTCTTTTACTTTTATCATATGCATTGACACAATTGTGAGAAACGGAAACTGAGATGGACAAGTGCGTGCTGTATGTGTACACCTGCTGGTGTCTTTTTTTTTTTTCCATTGTTGACTCTGAAGATCACCTGTATTCTATTGTATTCAGAAGATGAAGTTTCCAATCCAAAGGAAGCTCGGGGAAAGCAGAAGAGGGGAGCGAATACCAGCAGTAGCAATGTCGGTGAACCTCTTTTCTCTGTGTCTTCATGTAGTTCTCTTTTAGTGTTTTCTGTATATATCCTTGTTTTATACTAGCTGATTGAGAATGGAGGGCACTGGAGTTGCAGAAATGTAGGGGTTTAATTAAACCACGCCGAGTTAATACTGTCTATCTCGAGTAATCATTTCAGTAATTCTTTTTTCTGGATTTTATTGCTCTATTCACTTTATAATTAAGTTCCTACCAGCTGCCAGTGTAAGTAGTAAATTGGCATTTTCTCCATCTAGAATTAAATTAGACTGCTGTGCCTATGGTTAGTATATGACATTATTAGCCCTCTTTTATTTCACCCATGTTGCTACGAAAACTGAGAACTTGATAGTTGACAGTGCAAGCTTAGTTTTAAGTGTCCAAAGAAAGTAGGCGAATTTATTTGAATGCAACCATATGCAACTATTTCTATCTTCAATACCTTTTGGGTGTCTTAAGCGCTACACTGACGGACAGAGACAAACAAACACATTTATATACCATGTGATAATTTGCTGTGTATCAATATTTTCCTCAGATCCCTGATCATCTTCTTCCGAAGGTAGCAATAGTTGGAAGGCCAAATGTTGGTAAATCAGCACTCTTTAATCGTCTTGTTGGGGTTTGTATCATTTTGCTCTGAAGTAAATTTGTCAGTTTATTTTTGTCATTTACTTTCAATGTTTCACATCAAGGCTTAATTAACGCCAGCTGTCAAATTTCAGGGCAACAAAGCCATTGTAGTTGACGAACCAGGCGTTACCAGGGATCGTTTGTATGGCAGGTCATTTTGGGGGGTCTATGAGTTTATGGTGGTGGATACGGGAGGCGTACTTACAATCTCGAAGTCTCAGAATGACGTGATGGAAGAACTTGCTATATCGACAACCATTGGCATGGAGGGTATTCCTCTGGCCTCGAGGGAGGCTGCTGTTGCAAGGATGCCTTCCATGGTCGAGAGGCAAGCTGCAATTGCTGTGGAGGAGTCATCTGTCATCATATTTCTTGTCGATGGCCAGGTATGATTGTGTGTGCATGGTGCAGCTTGTTTATCAAGACAACCTGTGTTTGTGTGCATTTATCTCGTCTGAATGGTGTGGTTACCCAGCACATATTTCATCATGTAGCACCTATCTTTAAAAGGTTTTAGATTTATTTTTTCAGTGGCTTTGAGGCACCGTTATATGGTTTGGATGATATTTGGAAGAACTAAACTCATTCATTATCTGATGATGGTAGGGCTTGTGGCCAGATCCATTGAACTTTTTTGTGCATTGACGGATTTGTTTTCAGTTTTGCTAATCTTGGGAAGATATTAAATGGAAAAAGGAAAAATTATTATTATTATTATTATTATTATTATTATTATTATTATTATTATTATTACTATTATTATTATTATTATTATCATCATCATCATCATCATTATTATTATTATTATTATTATTATTACTATTATTATTATTATTATCTACAAATAATATTGTCCAAGAAAAAAGACAAGGAAATCGATTAGTCATAAAAATAGTAACTCCTTCGGGAAACGATTATAAGTTTGTGGCTTAGAGAGTAGCTTTTCCGTCTTTCTTCCGTCACGGTAAGCGGGGTCTTTCTTTAGGGCTTCGATCCTGCGGGTGTCTGCACCACTTTCCGATGATCATTTGCTTGGCTAGACTCCCCGGTATTATTATTATTATTATCATCATCATCATCATCATTATTATTATTATTATTATTATTATTATTATTATTATTACTATTATTATTATTATCTCTCCAAAGTGAGATTGTTATTCCAAGTTGTTTTCTCCATTCAGCAAATATTTTTTTTAATCAGTGTTTGCAGGTTAGCTGCTCTAAGCTGATACTTGTGAAATCAAATCTCTCTCTCTCTCTCTCTCTCTGCATCTGAATGGTGTAGCACTTTCCTATAATGAATTTTGTGAACTTGGCATTCCGTTATCATTGACTTATTGTGCTGGACTGCAAGTCTTGTTCAATGTGCAGTAAAACATAGTATGCAATGATACATTGACAGGCAGGTCTAACTGCAGCAGATGTTGAAATAGGGGATTGGCTTCGTAAGAACTATTCACACAAATGTACCGTTCTTGCAGTAAACAAATGTGAATCTCCTCGTAAAGGATTCATGCAAGCATCAGAGTTCTGGGCCTTGGGGTGAGCTGCCTCATTTCCGTGATGTTTAGTGTGTATTAACATTTTAAGCCATGCAGATATGGAGAGTTAGGCTATTGTTTGGTAAAACTAGCTGTAAGCTAGCTTACAGCTGATTAGTAATTTTCGAGCTTATAGCTTATAGCTGAAAAGCTCTGATAAGCTAGCTGAAATAAAATTTTCAACGAGCTTATTTGAAAAGCTACCAAAATAAGCTTATAAAATAAGCTCGAGCTTTTTAAATAAGCTCGTCCTACCAAACGGAGCTTATTTAAATACAAGGAGCTTATAAGCTAATCAAATAAGCTATAAGTTAGCTTATCGGTCTACCAAACATAGCCTTAGGTGCCTCATTATATAAAAGTTTGATTTTCAACAATCAATTTCAAGAAAATTGTAAAAAGGATAGAAGGGGTTTAATTAATCGCTAGACTCAACAATATTGAGGTATACACAATATATTATTACTATGTTTCAACATATGTGTATATAGTCAGGGTGATATAATTGATGATTTTGTCAATGTGTTGCCATCTCATGTTAATTTTTGGTTCCTGTTTCGCTAATGTATTAGGTACTCACCCATCCCAATATCTGCAATATCTGGGACTGGAACTGGGGAGCTTCTTGATTCTGTCTGCTCACAATTAAAAAGGATAGAGGTGACTTCTTGCTTCTTGCACAAATTGGAGCGCTGCTTCACTTCTCCCAAATAAATTCTTGACTTGAAACCTAGTTTATATGCAGTCTGGCTTTTAACTTATTCATCAACATATTGCTGAATACTCGTCCTTTATGATCATGAGACTAAATAATTCATATTCACATGAGAAATCCTTTCGAGTTGAATCCCTTCTTCCTTGATGTTGGGAAAAATAAGCTGAATTTTCCATGAAGTCGGATCTATAAAAGTGAAATAAAAAAGAAAAATTGGACATAGATAACGGAGTTCGGCCAATATTGCCTACGTCTCTACGTCTCCAGATGTTTTATTAGTAGGAAAAAAAAGTACACTCGTGTTTACAAAACACTCTCAAACTCACTCACAACTCACAACTCAAACAGAAGCTAAATATTTTACTTCTTTTCACTCTCTTCTTTTGGTGTTTCTCTTGGTTGTATTTGGTGTGTTGTTCATCAAAATTTGCTCCTCTATTTATAGAGGTAGAGTGCACCTTCTTTTCAATACTTGTGTGCTCAAATTTTCAACAAAATTCAGCACGAGGGCTGCTGCAATTTTTCTTTCTTCTGGCTGTCAAAGAAAGGAGGCTGGCAGCCCATTTTTGACTCAACACTTGAGTCTTTCACACAACATGCTGGAAGTTGTCTCTTCTTGTTTATTAAATATGCAATATCATGTTTTTCCTACAAGATTTGCTTGCAAGATCTTTCAGAGTGAATCTCTCACATGCCACACTTGTTGGGTGGAGAGTTCATCCTTTGCTGATCTGCAACCAATATTTGCTTCTGGGATTCTTACTATCGAGACCATTGTTAGCAGAGCTTGATATTTTGTTCTTCCCATTTCCTATTTGGAAATCCTAAGAGATGGAATTGGTGTGGCTGGTGTACCACTAGAAGCAGAACTCTGCGTATTAATGCCTGCGTGCTGCTGCCTCGTCATACCATTGAGTCTTGGATCATATGTTTAGATCATTGCCCTTTTTAGCTTACAAGCATATATTTAATCTTTCTTTTACTCTCCTGATTTGTAATACCACATTATTTTGTTTTATTAATTGGCCACCAATGTTGAGGTTTTCTCAATATGTGTAGAATGTATTGTTTAATAGAAATGAACGGATTCAAATTATCCACTGCAGGAGACAGAGAACGCTGATGTGGAAGAATATGTTCCGGCCATAGCCATAGTTGGTCGTCCAAATGTGGGAAAGAGTAGTATTCTGAATGCCTTAGTTGGAGAGGACAGGACGATTGTAAGTCCAGTCAGTGGAACTACTCGTGATGCTATAGATACAGAATTTACCGGGTCGGATGGCCAGGTTGGTTTTATTTATTAATTTCTAAAGCTATAGATTTTTTGAACTTGATTAAAAAAATAAAAAGAAAAGAAAAAAAGACGAAGAAAAAGAAGCATTTGAGGCTTCTGTATTCTCACAGTGTTGTATGGATCGCTGAACATATCATGTCAAATTCCTGTAAGTCCCAAGCTCGGCTGGGCATTACTTACAAAAATAGGTGGATGGTTACACACTTATTAATGTTATGTTTGATGTCTTTTGTAAGTAAAAATAAAAGAGATGTTTTAAATTGTAGGCGTGATCAGAGATATTTTAATTTGGCTTTGAAAAAGGTTGATATTTTATGTAGCTCTAAAGTAAATTGCTGAACTTGTACGGATCTCAAATGTCAAAAGGGGGAAATGCTGATGAAACTACCCATCCTCTTGTTTTCCTCCTACAACGTGCAAAAAAATAAGAGCTTTACTTGTGGCTGAGCTTTATCTTTCACCTGAAGGGACATTGAGTCATGTCTCATTCAGACTATTGGAGCGGTTAAAACTGTGTCGAGGAGAATTGGTTAGAACTTAGAGGATGGTTGTGCAATCATACTTCTCTTCATTTAATAGAAAAAGGACTCTTGCAAAACTTTAAAAACTAGAACCATTTGATTCTATCTTCAACAATTTAAATGTATTGGCAAACTGTAATAGTTATAATATATGTATATATATATATTTTTTTTTTTTTCNTTTCAGAAATTTCGTCTTATAGATACAGCTGGTATCAGAAAGCGAGCAGCTGTAGCCTCATCTGGTAGCACCACTGAGGCGCTCTCTGTTAACCGAGCTTTTCGTGCCGTTCGTCGCTCTGATGTTGTGGCCCTTGTTATCGAGGCCATGGCCTGCATCACAGAACAGGTATTTGCCTTTACACTTTGCTATTTATTTGATCTTTTAGAGATTGAGTTATCATGAAGAATGATTTTTGTAATGGAAAAATTGGAATCACACTTAAACATCCCGGTATAAAAGAATTTAATTTAATATAACTAATAGAAAAGAGGATTTTACAAACTCTGGTAAAAAGAGGATTTTACTTTAATAATTAATAGAAACACCATAACCCACTCACCCTATGTACCAAGCTCTCCATAGTCCATACTGAGAGAAAAAGTGAGTACATGTGTGAAACTTGGAGTCTTGAGAATTTTAATAGTATCAAAGATTTATTTAGAATAGAAAAGATGATAATTTAAATTTTTGTAAGAGTCCAACGGCAATCTCATACAATCTTTAGATTTATATAAAATATACATTAAGCAAATAACATGTCATATAGTATTGCCCAACTACCTTTCTTAAGAAAAAATATAACATTAAATAGGAGATATGGGAAACAACTAATAATAACTGAAAGAAAAGCACATGATAGAACATGATGAACACAGAAAATGTATTTTGTACAAGAAATTATGAATTTAGTATGAATTATTAAACATAAGAAACATAGTTTTTTATAAATTTATCATTTTTATCATTAAACATTAAGCAAATAGCATTTCAAATAATGTTTCCCAACGACTTGTTTTAGGAAAAGATAGAACATTAAATAGGAGATACGGAAATCAACTAAAAACATTAGAGAAAAACATATGATAGAACATGAAAAACAACACAAAAAAAAATGTATTTTACGCAAGAAATTATGAATATAATATAAAATATTAAAACATAAGAAACATAGTTATTATAAATTTATCAGTTTTACTCAATATTATATTTTATTTTTATCATCTAAAGTATTTGAACACAATAATAAATTAATTAACACATATAATAAGACCATCTAACATCAATATTTTTATTAGATTTTGAATTTATAAATTATATATTAATATATATAGTTTAGTTTCAAACATCGATTTTCATTAAATGATATTTGATTGAAAAATTATAAATAAACACAACTCCGATGTAGTCATTGAAAAAGAAAATTGTTTCAAAGAAATAAAAAACCGGCATGCAGAATTATAATGTTAAAAAATAATATGTACCTAAGGTATCCCTTATGTTTGGTATATTATTAATAGTATACTCTAACAATGGAATTCAAATAACAAAAAAATTAATGATCATAATTTTCAATTATAATTATACAACATGTTAATTTTGAATAGATGTGTTTTTCCTTAACAAGCAAATAGCCCATACATTGCATGAGCCTATTATGATGAATTATATAAGCTTGTACGATTTTTGTGTACTACACGAGTACTTAAATATATTAATACTTGTACAATAAAAGAAATTAAAATAATTCATATTTTTATCCTGAAATTTTGTATAATGAATATACAACAACAATAAATAACCAACAGATAATTAATTTAAAATGGCGTCAGTATTTTTACACTAAATTTGTCAAATATGATATATATTTAATTATATTTTTACAATTATATATGTCTAAAACATATATTATTTACAACTCCATAATTTGATTTTTTTAAACTAAAACAACGTTTATTGTATTGGGATTATGTTATATTTATAAAGTCGGCATCTCTTGTTCATTATTTTTTCAAGTATTTTAAATTCATATAATTTAATAATTTAGACACTAATTTACGTAGAAATGTATTATTTTCTAACATTATGAATTATAAAATTATCTTTGATTTTTAATTATGATATTCTTTAATATTTATTATTTTATGACATAATAATATTCAGTTCTTTATATAATCTATTTAAATGGAGAAATAATATTTATACTATTTTTTAAAATTATTGTATGTAATACTTAATTTTATCCAAAATATGTAGAAAAATCACAGTAAAATGATTACTTTATGGTATATCAATGAATTTGATTTTTAGTTATTTTTATAAAATAAATTATATTGTTATTTGGCTTTTTAAATTGTTTTGATAATAAATTTTGTTTTATTTATAAAGATGAAATTATTTTTTATTTTGAATATGCAATATGAATTCCAAATCGAAGATCATTGAAATATGATAATATTGAGTTATCATATATAAAAATAAAAAACAAATAAATAGTTTTAAAAATAAAAATATAATCAATTTTTTTGTTGTAGTTACTTTTACTGGAGTCAAATCGAAAGATTCAATCTCCGTGTCGTATCACAAGGAAGGCTTGCCGGACTATTTTGCACGTTATTCACACACGAAAAAGAAATAAATTCCTAGCACTCTAATTCAATTTGGTTTGAGTTTTTGATTAACAACTAAAGATTTAAAACAAAACAGTTAATCCATCTTCAACTTTTAAGAAGATTTAGATAATGATGAAGAAGCTGGGGAGTCGGGGATAATCACTCTTAATTTCAAACGTAAATATAATACAATTGTTCATTCGGTTAAATGATTCTATTAACCTACACGTCTAGATATTCAAACTCAATAATAAACATAAACGGCAAATCAATCAAACCAAACAACACATAAGTAATACAGTTACGAACAAGTCTGCTCTATACAAGCCTAGATCAAAGAACTCCTCCCTTTCGGTTCTAAAAGTTGTTTAATTTGATTAGAAGGTGATCAAACATCTAACCTAGGTATAACATAACTTGCATAGATTGACGAGTCACATAGGATGATAAACACACGAATAAGAACAATCATCTCCTATCCCTACGAATGAATTTAGTTACTAATATCAATATCGCACAAGAAATCATAACTGAAAGCTTACAAATCAAATGAAGTCGAGAGTTATTCGACGATTACAAGCCTACGAAATCCACAATTGATTCTTAGAATATCACTCTCGAAGAACAAAATTAAAGCTAGCTAAAGATTGTTTAAAAGTGAAGAAAAAAATGAGAAATACGAATGAAGTGTTTCTTTTAGGGTTGGGCACCAATCCCCATAAATTAGCCAACGAAAATCGGTTCAAAACACAAATTTTAAAATCAAATCGCGATGACCCGCGGGTCGCGGGGGGCATGAGGTCGTGGGTCACGGCATGTCCGCGGGTCGCGGGTGCTGGGAGTCCCGGTGTAATGTCGTCGGGTCGCGGAGGGCAAGAGGTCGCGGGTTGCGACATGTCCGCCGGTCGCGGGTCTTGGAATGTCGTGAGCGTCATCCTCCGTGTAACGGGGTCTCTGTGGTACGTCATCGGCTGGAATTCTTAGGACAATATCTCGAGATAAGATGTTCAAAGCTCGACCGGAACCACCTGCTCTCCAACAACTAAAAACAAAGAAAACACATGAAGAAAAGCAAAACAAATGAAGCACAAACGGTAAACGGAAAACCTATAATGACTAACAATGCGGACCGAAAACGCTAAGAAAAACCTAAAAGTGGGGAAACAAAAGGCAAATAAAGAAGGAAAAAGGGTAAAAAAAATAGGACAAACATTTTTTTAATAAGAATTACCATTAAACAATAGACCAATTATATATAATAAAAATTAATAGTAATATAAATAGTTGTATTTTAACCTACAAATTTGGTTTGTGTTAGAAAATGATAAATGGTGTACAACAATGTAAATAAAATAATTAAAAAAATTATTAGTTATGTATATAAATAAAATTTTTAGTAATGTATATAAATACATTTAAAAAATATAAAAATAAAATTTAAGTTTTCATATTTAACAACTAAAAATTAAAAAAAAAAAATCATTACATTATTAACTTATTTTCATGTATATATATATTATATTAATTTAGGCAGTTATATAATATATTTTGGATGACTCATTACCAATTAATTAGTTGACATTTGACAAAAAACTATTTAATCGCAATAATTTGATCATCAAATGTACTCTCAAGTACAAAACAATCATTTAATATTCATAATATGAAAATTTTAATTTAAAACCTTTTTTTTCTTAAGTGAAAATTTAATTATAATCTACCAAAAGAATTAGTTTTGATATTCTTAAACTATTTAGTAAAATAATTGAAGTCATGTGTTAATAAGATTTTGTGCCATATACTCCATAATAATTATCATAATATAAAAATAGTATTTGAATGAAAATGAAAAACTAAACTTCTACTAGAAATTGAATTTGTAACATGCATATATTTATGATTCATGTATATGAAAATTATGTCATTGGGAAGGTAACATAGTTACATTTAAAAGATACAATTAGTAAATATCCATTGAATTATGATTTTTGTATGGCATCAATAAAAATAATTAAAAACAAAATCTACTTAATGTGATAATTAACCAAATTTAAAACTTATAGGTAGGGAAGATTACATAAAATTAAATTAATTAACTTCTAATTGCATTGAATAAATGATAACATATTGGAAGCAATAAAGTAACATTCAAAGAGAATGACGACAAAATAAAGAGCGAGAAATACTATTAAAAAAATAACACTATCAATAATTGTTTCAAATGATAATATAGACGATATTGAGACTGTAAAACTAAAATATATGTTGTAACATTTATTTAACATATTAAAAATAGGAAGATAAAATTATAAAATATACACACTAATTTACGTTAAGTTGACAAGTGAGATAAATTATAAACTATATCAGTAGTTTAGGATGACAAATAACGGTTGCGATTGCAGAAAATAATCACTAATGAACATATTTTATAGTTTTGCCTATATTTAAAAAAATTCCAATAGACAAGATTAACCTCAATTTTCATGTACTCTTTTTTATAACGACTTTATATGTTAAGGTTCTGAAAATTATGTTTGAACTTTGAACACATTTATTACAATTCATTATGCAAAGTACTTTCTTTATCAATTAAAAAATAGTAATAAAAAAAAGAATAAAGTATATGAATATAAAAAAGCATAATTTAAAAGCAAAAAAGAAATACATGCATCACGTGTATCGCACGTGCACTTTACTAGTTAACCAAAAGGGAAATTACAAAAAATAGTAATTGAGTATTTAGTACCAACTACTATTGTAAAAATAGCTACCAATTATTATCCTGAGTCCGTTTCTGGGACTCACATGGAAGATAGTTGAATGTTGTTTTCTTTTATTCCTTTTCCTTTTAGAAGCGTATCAATAAAAAAATTGAATTGTTGTCGCTCAGATGACCTTTATGTCTATTTTTTTAATCATTTTTCTTTCAATATTTTTTTCTGTTCTTTCATATTTATATTTTTAATAACTCTCTGGTCATGCCTGTTAAATTTCCAAGGATTTCAAGATTGCTGAACAGATAGAAAAAGAAGGGAAGGGTTGCCTGATTGTTGTGAACAAATGGGACACTATCCCGAATAAAAACCAGCAAACTACTATGCACTATGAGGACGACGTTAGAAGAAAGCTCCGAATTCTAAACTGGGCACCTATTGTGTACTCAACTGCAATCAAAGGGCATAACGTTGAGAAGTACATTTCTGTTCATGCAAGATCTCATATTAAGTTCATGGACTTGGCTTCGGATTGTTTATCTAGTTCACAGAAAAGTTATATCCATTTTTCTTGATGCCATTCTTTGCTTTACTTTGACATTATTAAGTCTAGCACAAGCGGAATTTTACTTGTGTGAAATTCATTTTTAGTTATGCTTTCCTCTTCACACACACACACACACACACACACACACACACACACACATATATATATATATTATGCATTTTAAAGTTTATGATATTGTAGGATCGCTGTGGCTGCTGGTATGGTTGAAAAGGAGAGATCCAGGAGGTTATCAACAGCGACATTGAACCAAGTTCTACGAGAAGCTGTTGCATTCAAATCACCTCCAAGAACTAGAGGCGGAAAAAGAGGCCGTGTTTATTATTGTACCCAGGTACTGTTGTCAGATGGGTAATATTGCTTGTAAAGTAGCTTCTTAAACAATTTTCGTGTTATTAGAGCATCCGCATTGATTCATTTGAAGTAGCATTTAAATGGATACATGGGCATTAACATGAATGTGGTCATTCATTTAGTTGGCAAAAATGGTGGGGCCAAACTATTCCATTCAATGAGAGATACATGTGCATTTAAATAATTCAACAAATATGAGTGTTTAAATGGAGAGATATTTTGTGGAATGATGATGTGGATGAAAGAGATTATAATTGGTGATTAAATGAATGGTGTCGGATGCGGATGCCCCTAGTGCTGTGTGATAAATATGTGCACGATCATATTGTCGTGTTTCTCTATCAATCACTTATCTGATATTGAATGAACTCTTAAAAATGTATTTTCCATTTCAATCCATTTAATCCCATTAATATTTTGGACTATTTTGTTTCATTTGTAATTATCACAGTACTTCATCTAGCTGCCTAACAAAAGATTTTCCATATTTTATTTTCATTTCTTTATAGGCGGCTATCAGACCACCCACTTTCGTGTTCTTTGTGAATGATTCTAAGCTTTTCCCTGAAACATACCGGAGATACATGGAGAAGCAACTGAGATCAAGTGCTGGGTTTACAGGCACACCAATTCGACTTCTGTGGCGTAGCAGAAGAAAATCGGAAAAAGATGACGGTAGATCTTTCTTGTCGTGGTCAAATTCCATTTGTGTTGCTCCATAATTATGACAAAATAGGATGACCATATGATGATCTTAGAACATGGCTCTCCGACCACAAAAGAAAAATAGTTGGGCTTCTTATCTATTCTATATCTATACTATTCTAAAAAGACTAGCAGTTTTGTAATAAAATGAACTGCCTAAAACACCCTTGCCTAAAACACCCTTACCTAAAACACCATTTGACATTTTTTTTAATGACAAATTAGTAATACACTGATACTCATCCTATTTTATATTTTTAATTAATATTTACTATTTATTTAATTAAATGCAAATACAGTTAAAAAAGTGAACTACCTAAAAAAACCTTAGTTTGACATATTTGTAATGGCAAATTAGTCGTACACTAATGCTCATCCTATCTTATATTTTTAATAACTAATATTTAACTAATTAAATACAAATATACAAACAAAACATTCAACATCTCCAAAAAATCAACCACAATATTCTCGCATCATTATTATTCACGAGT
>BKCP01007404.1:1668709-1682171 GCA_008636005.1 Striga asiatica
ACATTGTTCAGTTTTTTTTATTTTTTTTAAAAAAACCTTTGTACATTGTAAGTTGAGTAGATTAGGCCGTTTGGGTGTTTTAAACTTGAAATTAACAGTCTTGATAGGGGTTAAGTTGCTGTTAATTTTAAGACTTATATAGATAGTTTATAACATTTTGAGAAGAAAAAATCTTTTGGATCCCGATTTGATAATTAACATATCTTTCGGGTCTTGGATTGAAAAAACTCCAAAATTCAAATATTTTCAACTATTTATTTACCTATCTATAATTTTAACAAAACGATAAATCTTAGTAAAAAATGAAAACTTAGTTGAGGGGATAACTATATATAATAATAATAATTTCAAAGATAAGTACTTAACTTTAATTAAGAAAGAAGACATCTTCAATATACCTAAATTATGCACACGTAAAATATATACAAATTATAACAAACTAGAAAAGTGAAACAATTCATTTAACTATATTCAAGAAAAATACACTCGTGTATGTAAAATTAGAATTACAAATTGCACCTTCATCTTTTTGGATTGGATTGGATTGAATCTTGATCCCACAAAATTGTCATTTATTTGTTTGTTTTTTTCAATTTTGGTCCCAAATCCAATAAAGTTAACAAATATTCAGGTGGTTAATACCAAGGTGAGTAATATATGTATTATTAACGTTTAAAATATTTAAAATTTTTATGTATTATTAACGTTTAAAATATTTGAAATTTTTCATTCAATAATTAACTAAAATATATCATGATATTTTAATTATTATTACTTTATTTGTTATCCTTTTTATATGTAATACATCACATTATTTCCTTTATTTCTTATTATTTGACCAATATATTGTAAATAAAATAAAACTATAATAATTGCTACTGTCAATATAAAATAATATAAATATCAATACTAATTTATAATAATAGATAGACCTAATAGTGTCATATAAAATAAATTATAAATCAATGTTAAATTAATTTTATTAAGTATTAAATAACATAAGATAAACCTGTGGTATATTTTTCTTATATAGATTTGAACTCTTCAGTTTGAGTAAAAAGTACAAAATGGATGTAAATGTACAACTATTACGAACGTTAACTATGTGAATTAAAAGGATAAATAAATGAGTTGTATGCTAAACTATTATTGAATTACTGATTGAGAGGGAACATTGTAATGGTTGTAACATATATTTTTTGTGAATATGAAAATGATCTAGTTACTTAATATTTTATAAAATATGTTATTATTACTAATAAATATATAAGTAATATTGTTATTATTTTTATCTTATGTGTTTATATTTATTGTAGCCTAATAAATAAGATATTTTGGTAACGGAATTATATAAAACACGTACGAACAAACGACGTAATACATGTAAATGTGTTATAGTTCTTTCAACAAATAAAATATTATTTATGAATATAATGAGAAACAAATAAAATAGTAATTGGGAAAATAAAAAGCTTCAATTTTCTTAGAGTACTATGAATAGCAATATAAAGAAACAAAAGTCATTTAATTACTACTTTTTTTGTTGGTAGAGAAATATATGGACTCTGTAAGACTTTGGTTCTCATATAAATAATGATCCTGTATTATCAATTTTGAATTTTAAATAATTAAAAAATTATAAACTCTTGTAATACATAATGTAGATTTTAATAATGACTTTGTAATAATAAAGTTCACAGATGACTAAAAGTATCATGACAATGGAATTGTTTTTCAATATTGTTTAAATGTTTTGTTTTGTTTGTTTCGTCATTTTGAACGATGATATATATGATACAAAAAGTTGGACAATAAAATATTATATAAGTTATTAAGCATATAAGTATTGCAAATTCAGACGAATGAGAAAGATATTATGATAAACAACTCTAATATATTATTTCAACAACCTAGATGATCAATGATTTTCAAACAAAAAATTATGTAGTTCGTCTATCTTCCAAATAAATGAACTTGAAAAGGGAATGTTTAGAGCGTGATCAAAATATTTTTCAATGAAGTTGTCAATTTCTGATAGAAATATTTATAATCTCATTAGTGTATTGTGCTTGAACATATGTGTAATTACTGTAAAGTACGTACTTTATGTAATGTGTGATGATTTCAAAAAATAACTTTAAGCATCGGGAGAAAGTACGTGTAACCAAAATTTTGGAAAGCCAACTCATATTTGGAGATGAAATTCGTTCTTATCCCATGAAGTGATGCCTCAATGGAGTAGGTACCAATTTGTAGAGATACAATGATAAAACAAAGTACAAAATAGACACAGTTGGTTATTTCACAAAGATATTAATGAGTTGTTAGTAGAAAAACCTTATAAAAATCATACAATTATTGAAGTTTGACTATATGTTTGGTCAGAATATTTTCAAGTGTTTGAATAAAGTAGACGTTTTGTCAAATGAATTAAGAAGAATTTTGCAATACTATTGATGTATTGGGCTCCAATGTGTATAAATGTATTTTATGAGAATGTCAAAACCAAAATGAGAAAAAATCAATCTTAATGCATCTATAATGTACCTCACACCCTTATTTAGTCATTTAGTTATTTTTTTCCACTAAGTACTCAATTCTCATATATTTTTGTGGGGTTGTAATATATTACTTCATTCGGACATCATTATATTATTTTTGAAAAAAAAAATACATTAAGAGCTCATTTATTCTACATTTTATTTCGTTCTTGCAAAGCTATGTTTAATAAATTAATTAATTATTTTTATGAAACTTAATCAGCCAGGAACATTCACCACCGCGTGCGTGCATCGCACGTACACTTTACTATACACTTTACTAGTATACACAAATGCACACCTCCATTTACATTTTGCACCTTTGCTGCATGAGACATACTCTTTGACGTCAAACAGAAATCCCCTAATATAAAAATAAGTTTAAAAAAAAAACCAAATAGTAGAAGCATTAAACAAAACTGAAATAACTAAAAATTGAAAGTTGTTCCCTAGAAAACTAACAAACCTACCTTAGAGATTTCAAGAACTTAAATTGCAACACTAATAATTGGCAATTAAACAAAAAGGTTGAATTTATGTTTCGTTTGATGCACTTATCGTCAGACTGTTTGGCACGTTTTTGTCTTTTTTCTGCACTGCACATATCTATTTGTTTTCTCGATCTGTTTAGTTCTATCTGCTACTTCTTTTATATTTTTTAATACTTTTTATTCTTTTTAAACAAACTAAAATTTTCAATTAATGCTGCTTCTTACACTGAGGAAAATGTTGCAGCACCTCGTCATTTATCAACATGTGGTTTGTCAGCAATATTTATGTGATGCATTTTTCCAGGGAAGGATCCTTCTGCAAGGACACAAGTTTTATCAGAAGTTGAAAGAAAGAAGGTTATGATACCAGTGAATTCATGAGCGATTTCACGATACTTGCACCTTACGGCAGAATTTTGGAGATGATTACATGACAGCTTGTGGATCGTCGAGGTACTGTTTGTTCAAGTCAACTCTGCATATTGTATATAGTCGTCAGATAATACAATGGTTAACTATTACAAGACTTATGGATGGATCATTTGCTGAAGGAAACACAATCTTTAATTACTTAGTTATGCCAATTGATCTTTGTTTTAAGGAAACATTTTTCCATTTATCCAGTGTGTACATACTGGGTCTCTAGAACCTGAAGAAGTTGAAATATTAATTTTGGATTGGAATTATTTGTATCTCAGTCCAACTGAGACATCTTACACTAAGTCATGAACATGAGTTCACGCATATTGAAGAGAAGTGTGTTGGGGTTTTCCACAAGAAAAAACGTGAAGAAAATATTTAACTGCATGTACAATGGTTACATTCTATATTAAGTATTAACAGAAAAAATGCTCGGGCTTTTTCATCCCGAAGCCTGTGCTCATCCTAGGCTTCTCGGTGGCCGGGCCCTGCCAAAAGCCGAGCAGACATGGTTTACAAGAGCTTGTGCTCTGCCCAAACTAACTTATCCTTTATTGTTTCCAAAGTTTCATTTTTGGTTTAGGGTGATTGCAGATTAAGCCCGAGGTTTTTGCTTTCTTAGGCACGTCCAATGATTGGAGTGTGAAAGTTTTAAGCTTGGGTCTTTTTTATAGGATAGTGATGCCAAAACATTAAATGTGATGTGTGCCATGCCATGAGTTTTAGTCATGGCAGTTGCACGATTTCAGAGTTTTTATTTTTAGACTTCTGATTGAAATGGATTGAGTTTCACTGAAAATAGAAAAATGAATAAATTGGCGTTCACAATATAGCCATTGCCTACCTTGATTTCTTTTTGTGCGTTTATCCATAAATAAATTCATTTAAAACCTCTGTTGATTTTAATTTTTGTCATAAATATTTATTTATTTATTATGCAAGTGAAAATCTTAAATCAAAACAGTACATACAGTAAGCACATAAATGATAGATGAAAAGTGTTGAGATTTTCCGTTTCACTTTTGTATTCCACTTCATAATCCATGCCTTGGGTATATGATACATGTAATCGAAAATGTGACATTTATAATCCATGTCATTGGATATATGATACGTGTACACGACAATGTGTACACGACAATGTGACATTCGTACACGTTCCGTGGAGTAACACATGCAGTGGAACATAAGAAGGGAACATGAAATCTAATCCCACGAAAAGCGGGCTTTTTAGAGCTTAATGATTGGGAATTCGGAAATTGCAAATTTATTTGGCAAAAAGATAACGAGTTGAAAACGTTTGTCTTCCTTGTTGTCGACGCGTCCATAGTACATGGAAATATGATGACCTTAGTGTATGGGTGACATTGTGTTACGTATGTATATTTAAATTGTAGTAGTTGTAATTAAATATCGATCTCACGGGGAGTGTGAATCAAATCCTGAATTTTTCGTATTAATTAAAATTTATGAAAGTAATAACAAGGGGTTTTGTGATTTAATAACTAAATTAATTAAAATCCCAATAAAACAAAATAGATTAAAAATCTATACAAAGAAAATAAAATAAATTTAACAAATTAAGAGAAATTGTAGTTCACGATTTAGTCTAAGCCGTCATCGCTCGACTAGTCTAATAAATTAACGTTGAGTTTCACTACCTTTCAAAATTACTAGCCTTAGATAATAACATGTTCTGTTACCCAAATTTTACATACAGTATATTTTGGACAATCTAGAATATGCTCTCTAGATTTAATGCAGTAGCAGCTTTGAGATCTAGGAAAATAGACTAGTCTAAGTTGTAGATTCATACTTAATTAGGTTGTGTTATTCTCAACTTTCGGAAATAGTTTGCTACGAACGAATCAAACTCAACAATAATTGCCGGTTGTAAGTTCAATTCTAGCATTAAACATAAAAACTCATATCTCACAGACCAGCCTAAGTAAGATTAAACATATCATGTTTTCTCAGAGAAAATAACACAAGCAAATCCACATTTATTTGCAAAACAAACACTCACTATAATCAATAATACATTGTCGAGTGCGTAGGGTTCGACGTCTCTGAAATTAGAAATAAAATAACTAGCCTAACATAATAAATATGAAAAGAAAGAGAATAAAATGAAATTATCCCGTGCGGCCTCCTCCGCGTCGTGCGCTTTTGTTTTCGTCTAATTTTCTTTTGTGGGGGTATTGTTGTACCTCTCTCAATCTGTGCGCTGCTCCTCAAATTTGCTCTGCTGATATCTCCTAATAAAACTCAAATATCTTTGCTTTTTCTACAAGTTGAAGATAATTAATTCTAAGTACATAATAAAAGAATAACTAAGATATGAAAAGTTAATATGAAACATTAATTTCATGTTACCTGTTTCAAGAAACACAAAAATGGCAAATAAATATTATTTTTGATTAACCAAATTCAATTTTCTTACAAATACTATATTATATGGGCTAGAAAAACAAAATTCAAAAAACAAATTCAACACACGCGTTAATATAATTAAAAATTATTGTAGAAAGTCGTGTGTGCCATGTCAAAATAAAATTAATAGTATAGTTTCCAAAGATAGTATTCAATTTTTTTGTTTATTTTTGTAAACCATTTTTTTTATGTATATTTCTCATTTCAAACACTTATTGGATATATATCAAATTCGCTTTTGATTGGATTTTGAGATAAAGTAAGATAATTTTAAATAAAGTCGATTGAGTGCGTGATTGAGTGAGATTTTCAGTTTGTATTTAAATAATATTTAAAATGTAATGATTAAAGTTGGTGTGATGTAAAAGTATGAGAGATATTATTGGAGTGACAGGTAGTTAAAAATATGTGAGTAGATAAATAATGAATTAAAATTGATATGGTGTGTGAGAATGGTTGATTGATATTATTTGATTACAGTGATAAAATTAAGGAGAGTTGATTGGATTAAAACTGAGTTGAATTTTGATTTAAAGAGCGTAAAAAAATTATCCAATCAGTTAAAACCGATTTTAATTTGTAGCCATAACACACACATAACACACGCACGCACACACACACAACACAACACATACACACACACACACACATCAGCACACACCACACACAAACACTCACACACTCTTTACACACATTACTCACACACAAACACACACACGCACATGATGTGTCTCAGCCGCCATCAGCCAGTCTCTGCCGCTGCCACCGACTGTCATCCACGCTGGCAACAGTCTGAGAGCACCTCCACCGTCGAACGCCTCCAGCCGCCAATAGGTCTGATAGCTCCTCCACCGTCGACCGCCTCCTGCCGCCAATGTACCTGAAGGGCCGCCGCAACTCCATCAGTTGCAGCCATCTCTGATATACTCCGCCAACAGGTCGCTGCCATCGGGAACCCGCCGTCAGATGTCGCGAAGCTCGCACAGGTCGTCTTCGATTTTACCCACCAGTGGGAAGTTGGCAACGGAGCAAAGGGCGCGGCGGGAGAAGTTTCAAGACGAACAAAAATTTCGCTGCCCATGGACGTCGGATGTCGCGACCGGGAGGGCTGGGCGACGACGGGTGGGGTGGTGGAGGATGAAGATGAATTTGGGAGGTGGTGATACGGGCAAGATGGAATCTGAAATTGGATTGTGGGATTGGGCCTCTTTTTTTGAGAATTAGATTATGTCTATGGATCTATTTACAATTTTAACAATTTTAAATATATTTACCATGAGTCAAATAACCAAAAAATTTATAGTTCGAACTCTCTTGAAAATTCTGTACATTTGGTCTTGCACAATTATTGAAAAAAAAAATATTAGAGTTCCCTCCTTGATGTCAAACTCAATTCCAAATGGGATTCTAACGTTACAGACGAAAATATAGCCGGTAACAATTTATATTATTTGTGTGAAAGAAACTATGTATTATTTGTGTGTGTTTGTGTGAGGGTGAGTGTGTATGTGCCAGGGCCAGCCCTAGGGCAGGGCTACCTGGGCTACGGCCCAGGGCCCATTTCGTTGGAGGAGCACCAGGCACCAGCCCATATGTTATACTCTGCATATATATATGTTGGTCTTATTTGTTTCCATGAACTAAAAAAGTGGACACAAAGATTTATTATTTGTATTCTTTAGCATACTACCCCACAAGTTGACTTTTTCTCTTTCCTATAGTATATTTTTGTCACACACACCAAAACCACCCACCCGTTTTTTATGTCTATCATTTATTTATCCGTCTTTTTTTTTTTAACTTAATTAAATAATTTTTATTATTTGTTGATGGGTTATTATAATTAATTTATAGATTATATTTAATTAACTTCTTAAAATTACTTTCAACATGGTTTAAGGTTGTTTCATAAAAATTTAAATATATTTAATATTTATTTTGTAGCTATTTATGGTTTATCTGTAATTCTTATATGCTTTACTCTTTTTTAGTTATGTGTTGTGAGAACTATTTTTTTTATAGCTCAAACGTAGGATAAACTAACTAAAGATCAATAATAATTAATACTATAATATATTTATATCATTTTATGTATTTAAGATAATCTTGATAAAGTTTAATTATAGTTTTACTTACTAACTAGTATTTGACCTTGTGCATTTGCACAGATGTAGATAAAATTAAATATTATAAGTTATTTGTAAGCATATAATATTAAAATTATAAGTTAAATAATAGAATTATATTTCAAACATATAGTATTATAAGTTATATTTATGCATATAATATTAAAATATAAATTAGATAATAGTATTAAATTTTAAAATTTGATCATTGGTTAAAATAAATAGTACATACGATTTGATTGCATACGAATCACTATATTAATTGCATACGTAGTAAAAACTTATATTTTTTGTAATTTGAATGATCTTGACCAATTAATCAGCTGAAAAAATTAAATTTATTATAACAATTACTTATATGAGTTTAAGAAATTTTATTGTGACATAAAATAAATTAATTTATTTAAAAAAAATTGCTTAATAATATTAAAAAATATAAAATTGATTTTGAGTGTAAAATAATTTTATGTAACTTTCATATATCATTTAGTGTAAAATACAATTACTAATTTTAATATTAACTATTATATGATTCCATAAAACTATTATATGATTCACTAAGAAATATAATTATTACTCAATTAACATAAAATATAATAGTTTAATTAACCACAAAAAGTGGAATGAAATATTTTATTATTAATGAGATAGAGTGTATTAATGTCATAAGTAGAATTTATTAGGTTTTATTTATTAGGTTTTATTTAATGATTTGCCACATAGGTAAAATTTATTAGGTTTTATTCATTAGATAAAATTTATTGCTAAGCTAGCAATTATATATACTAGTATTCGATTCTGTGCATTTGCACAGATGTAAATGAAGTATTATAAGTTATTTGTATGCATATAATATTAAAATTATAAGTTAGATAATGATATTATATTTTAAACATAGGGTATTAGAAGTTATATTTATGTATATAATATTAAAATTATAAGTTAAATACAGAATTTACATTTTAAAATTTGATCATTGGTTAAAATAAATATTACATAACGATTTGATTGTATATGAATCACTATATTGATTGCATAAAATAAAATAAATAATGTATTTTTTGAAATTTTAAGGGACTATGACTAATTAATTAGCTAAAAAATATTAAATTTATTATAACAATTGCTTATGCAATTTTAAAGAATTTTACTATGCCATTAAAATAAATTAATTTATTTAAAAACTAATCGCTTAAGCAGATAAAGAAATATTATATTGATTTTATAATAAATTACTCGAACAAAAAGTTTTTACAATATAGTTTCTTATGTTTATTTAACTTTCACATATCATTTAGTGTAAAATATAATTATTAATTGTAATAATAACTATTATATGATACAATTTTCAGAGCTGGTGAAATTATTTTGTATTGTTGTTAGTGTGTTTGTCCATGTTGTATATGTGCTGCATTTTCTATTTTCACCATGATTAATTATTGTAGTGATATCATAAAAAACAATAGATATTTCAAATAAACATTTGTAAAAAGTTCTTTTAAAAATTTATATTCTGAATACATGCTTATGTAATCATGAGTCTCTATAATAATTAATTCATAATTAAGTTAGCATAGTAATGATTATATAAGAAATTAAAAAAGTAAACATTTTTAACTAATTAACCTAAATTGATATATTTAGATAAAATAGTGGTCATTAGTTTAGATTTTGTAACGGTCCAAAATTGATGTATTTTGTAAAAGTAACGGTTTTTGTATTTGAAAAGTTTGTATTATTTATTAGGTAAAATTTATTAGGTTTTATTTATGAGGTAAAATTAAATGAAAGGCTAGCAATTATATATATATAGATATAGATAATTTTTAGTTAACATATCATCATGTTTGAACTACAAAACAAACCATTCTTATAACATATCAAAACCACTTAAAAAAGTGAATCATATCAAATTTAGCAACAAATTAATTTATGCAATAGAAGGATACATGAAATTTTGATTATGGTAATATAATTGATAATTATTTCGCTAAAAAATCTAAAGAAACTTTGTAAGCGATTTTACTATTACTATATTTTTATCACTAATTAGTTATTTGATGCGCATGAAATTTATATTGAGGCATTAAGTATTATCTACTAGAAGATGAAAGTGCGTCAATAACCTTTAACTTTATATTAGTCAATAACCTTTATCTTTATATATGTGATGAATTGTGAGGTTGTGCCTTACATAAGAAAATATACAAATTAATATGTCTAGCAAAATAATTATTTGGGCATTGTCGATATTATATAAATACTCTAGTTTATATATATGTGTATAAAATAATTAAGGAACTACTTTTGCATTTGGCCTAGGGCCAAATAATGTCAGGACCGGCTCTGGTGTGTGCAGTGTGTGTGTGTGTGTTTGTGTGTCGACTGTGTGTGTGTTAGTATGAGAGTGATTTTTTGTGGTGAAACCCACTACTTGGTGACGAAATTACAAAATTGGACTTGTATAGATTTAACCACAAGATGCTACTTATTTACAATTTTGCTACTGTGTTTGACTAGAATATTTAATTTTGATTTCATCATGACCATTGATATTATGAATCAAATGGTGTAAGATAATTCTTATTTCTTTCACTATCACTCTTTCTCATATGAGTGTACGCTCAAGTCAAGACAATGAAGGATTTTACCATAAGCTTGCAAATATATCACGCTCATCCACCCAAGAATCAATATGAATACACAATATCGAAGGGTTTAAATGGGTTGTAATGGGGCTTAGGTAAGGTGGGATAAAAGGACATTTTAGGCTAAGAGAATCAAAGCAATCATAATAACTCTTCACAAATGGAGCACATCCCAAAAGAAACCATTTTAACTGTTTAACTTCACAAAATGTATCTAACGTAAGCATAACATAGCACAATTCTCTTAATTGTCATTATCTCCATTTTTTTTTTATTTTTTTCTAGTAGATGCTAGATAACTAAACCTCAAACAAACCACAGTCAATTCTAAGCACATAAGCTCATCATCAATACGAAGAATTAATATAATTGCTTCAATTCAAGGTTCAAAAGAGGGTATCAACAAAAAGGATATTGTGGCTTGTAACGTGGCTAAATCGAAAGAAAAGGCTAAGGCTCAAACTTGGCTCACTAGGGGTCTATGTAAAAGGTAGGCTACCAAGAAAAAGGCTAAAAACAAAGGGCTAATCCTAATACCCTTATTAAGATATCGAGCATCCAAATTCATCAAAGATAAACAAAGACATGTATAATAATGCAAGTTCTAGAAAAACCGACTAGTCATGACAACACACAATCAAGGAAATGGAGCATGATATTCAATGTATGCTCATAGGCTCAAATCTCACCAAAAGTAAGGTAATATGTGTCGAATCACATGCATTCATCCGTCAATTAATCATCAAGAATAATCAATCACTAAGTAGCAACAAGGACTCAAAAATCATTTTTGCATGCAAATAAAACCAATTTTCACCGGATTGGCACCAAATGAATCAAGAATAACCGTGAGAGACACAAAGAAAACAACTCAATGCGTAAGAACATAAGCCTCCAAATATTAGCACGAGAAATGCAACGCATATTCAACAAGTAACCCCACCTTACACTTAAGAACAGACATTGTCCTCAATGGCAGAACCAGATGTTCAACTAAAATAAACGAATAATAATAAACAAGAGAAGTGAGGAACTCCCCTGGTCACACTGAACATCTGTGTAGAATCGGCATCCTCACTGAGGTGCCGGGTAGGGCGGTTTGAAGCCGACGTGATTAAAATACGCCTCCAAGTTGCGCTCCATTCTCGTTAATTGCTGTCGAAGGTCATCCATGGCCTCACCAAAAGTGGCTTGCATCCTTGAATCAGACATAAGGAGTTCCTCGTCGGTCGCTGAACCATCTCTAGATAGGGCTCGGGGTATACGTGCAACGCTGCGCTTGATCTTAGAGGGACCTGGACCACAAAAAAAAATAGAACCTTCCTTTTCCTCGATTAAACCAAAACCTTTCAAAGCATTCAAATTCAAAGGTTGCATCTCACACGCCACATGCAAATCATTATCATCTAAATCAATCAATTTGTTACGAACAGCAAAATGGGTGATCAAAGAACCAAGAATCAAAGGTCTCATGGATTTCCCTTTCACAACACTATAAATTTGAGTAGCCAACCAATAACCTAGATTAACTCTTATCTTTTTAAGCATAGCCCACAGGAAGAAAAATTCAGTTTTTGACAACACAGCAGAATTTTATTTTCTTCCTGAGAATGTATAAGAGAAAAACCTATGAACGTACTTCAAAACAGGGTCACGCAAATAAGTATCCGTGGATGTGCTGGGATTATAATAATGAAGAGGCGTCAACTCACGATACAAACCAACAGCAGAAAAATCATCATGAAAATCACAAATAGTATTCCGATATTCATCACTATTGCTAAACTCCTCAGTAATGAAACCGAAAGCAACATTAAACTCAGTGATAGAAAAGTTAAACCATTTCCCAGTCAATCGAAATTTCACAACCCCAGGAGAGCTCAAAGTAAAATCAAGAGGTTTTTTAAATTCATACGTGGCATAAAATTCCCGAACAAGCTCGACATAAGCAGGACAATTAATATCAAAATATGACACCCATCCAATATTCTCAATCAACTCATTGACCCTATCAGTTATTTGCAACGTATCCATCGCAGGACGATCAACGAATCTACAAGGGACAATAGATTGAGAACACAGAAGACGATACCTGTCCTTCTCGACTTTCTTGGAAAAGTTGAGATTACCGTTCAAGTCGTCCTCGGAGGGCGGAAGAATTTGCAAGCTCTTGCCGAGTCTAGCACGCTTGCGCGTGTCGGGTTCCTCCTGACTGCAATTCGAAGCGGCGCTCGAGTGAGTGATCGATTAGACACGTTTCGGATTGCGCTTTCCCTTGGCCTGGCTACCCGTGCTCTTGGTACGGGCCATGGCAATTGAAAACTGGATTGGATAGTACCTACCCTTGGCTGCGATTTACAGGCGGTGGACGGTGACCAATTGACGTGGTCGGCGGAGTTGTGACTGGACAGGTTGGCCGTAAAAATAAATCAACGGGGAAGAGGGGCCGTGAATGCGAACAGAGGTGGCGGCGACGGCTTCAGAACGGCGGATAGCAGCGGTTCCCGCCGGAAAAATTCAGGTCTGGACGGATGGACGCCGGTCGCAGATGGCAGAGGGCGGTCGTGCGCGGTGGTCGGAAACAGGAGACGAGCAGAGGCAGTCGGAATCGCTGCTATCTGACGGCGGTCTCGCGGCCGGTGGACGAGGGTCGCGGTGCAGAAGGGTCGCGGTGCAGAAGGGTCGCGGTGTTTGTCTCACGATAATTGAACGGAGAAGCGAAGGGGCGTGGAAATCTGTGAGAGTGAAGAAGACTAGGGCTGGGAGAGAGAATCGCGATTTCTGCGAGAGAGAAGAGCTATTAG